>WSYH01006440.1:1148-38240 GCA_036426205.1 Ascaphus truei
AGAGACAGGAAATGAGAACCAGGGCACTGATCTGATAATACATTGTGTCACAGAGACAGGAAGTGAGAGCCAATGTATTATCAGATCAGTGCCCTGGTTCTCACTTCCTGTCTCTGTGACACAATGTATTATCAGATCAGTGCCCTGGCTCTCACTTCCTGTCTCTGTGACACAATGTATTCTCAGATCAGTGCCCTGGGTCAGACTCTGGCTCTCACTTCCTGTCTCTGTGACACAATGTATTATCAGATCAGTGCTCTGGTTCTCACTTCCTGTCTCTGTAACACAATGTATTCTCAGATCAGTGTCCTGGGTCAGACTCTGGCTCTTACTTCCTGTCTCTGTGACACAATGAATTATCAGATCAGTGCCCTGGGTCAGACTCTGGCTCTCACTTCCTGTCTCTGTGACACAATGAATTATCAGATCAGTGCCCTGGGTCAGACACTGGCTCTGACTTCCTCTCTCTGTAACACAATGTATTCTCAAATCAGTGCGCCGGGTCTCACTTCCTGTCTCTCTAACACAGTGTATTATCAGATCAGTGCCCTGGGTCAGACTCTGGTTCTCACTTCCTGTCTCTGTGACACAATGTATTATCAGATCAGTGCCCTGGGTCAGACTCTGGTTCTCACTTCCTGTCTCTGTAACACATGAATTATCAGATCAGTGCCCTGGGTCAGACTCTGGCTCTCACTTCCTGTCTCTGTGACACATTGTATTCTCAGATCAGTGCCCTGGGTCAGACTCTGGCTCTCACTTCCTATCTCTGTGACACAGTGTATTCTCAGATCAGTGCCCTGGGTCAGACTCTGGCTCTCACTTCCTGTCTCTGTGACACAGTGTATTCTCAGAATCATGAGGCCCGGAGTCAACTCGTTCTACTCGTCGAGAATGTGTCTGTCTCGGTGACACAATGTATTCCAGATAGTGCCTTGGCCCGATCTGGTCCTCACTTCTGCTCGGTGCGCAGTGTTTACAGATTCAGTGCCCTTGGTCAACGCTTGCTCTCCACTTCCGGTCTCTGTAACAACATTATTATCACAGATCAGGTGCCCTTGGTCCGACGCTGGTTCCTCCACTTGCCGGTCCGTCTTCGGTACAACGATGTATGTCTCAATATCAGTTGACCGGCTCCTCACTTCCTGCTCTGTGACACAAGTGTTTTCTCCTCAATCAGTGCCACTGGGTCAGCTCGGGCTCGCTTCTGGTCTCTAGTCTCTGTCCACAGTGTTTTTCTCAGATCAGTGCCCTGGGGTCAGACTCTGGCTCTCACTGTCCTGTCCTGCTGTAACACAATGTATTCTCAAGATATCAGTGCCGCCCTGCTCTCACTTCCCTGTCTCTGTGACACAATGTATTCGCAAGATCAGTGCCGCCCCCTGGGTCAGACGTCTGGCTCTCACTTCCGTCTCTGACACATTTATTCTCAGATCAGTGGCCCTGGGCTCTCACTTCCTGTCCTTCTGTGCACAATGTATTCTCGTGATGCAGTGCCCTGATTCTCACTGTCAAAAAACTGTTCTGTGACACATGTCTTCTCAGATCAGTGCACTGGTCAACTCTGGTTCTCACGTCCCTTTCTTGTACACGAGTGTATTCCTCGAATCTGTGCCCTGGTTCTCACTTCCGGTGCTCTGTACCACATGTATTCTCAGATCAGTCCCTAGGGTCAGACTTGTTCTCACTTCCTGTCGCTGTGACAGCATGTTCCACGATCAAGTAGCCTGGGGCAGACATCTGGTTTCTCACTTCCTGTCTCATGGTACAACAAATGTAGATATCAGATCCAGTTGCCGGTTCTCATGTCATGTCTCTGTAACACAAAGTATTTCAGATCAGTCAGTGCCGGTGTCGGAGACTCTGGCTCTACTCCTGTCTCGTGACACGTGTGGTATTCTCAGATCCAGTGCCCGGGGTCAGGACTCTGGCATTCACTTCCTGTCCCTCTCTCTGTGACCCAGGTGTGAGTTGCTCAGATGATGCCCATAGGTCAGCTCTGTGGGCTCTACACATTCACGGTCTCTGGGTGGACACAGTGTATTCATCGATGACTGACCCTGGTGTCAGAACACTGTGCTCTCACTTTTGTCCTGCTCTGTAAACACAATTGTATTCTCAGATCATTGCCCTGGCTCTCCACTTCCTGTCTCTGTGACACATGTATTTCCAGATCAGTTCCCTGGTCCGACTCTTGCTTCACTTCCCTGTCTCTGTTAAACAATGAATTCTCAATCAGTGCCCTGGGTCGACTCGGTTCTCACTTCCTGTCTCTTGAACACAATGTTTTTATCATATCAGTGCCCTGGGTCAGACTCTGGTTCTCACTTCCGTTCTCTGTGACACGTGATTATTTCAGATCAGTGCCCTGGGTCAGACCTGTGCTCTCACTCCTCTTCTCTGTGACACAATGTTTCTCAGATCAGGCCCTGGTCAGACTCTGGCTCTCACTGTCCTCTCTCTGTACACAATGTTTATCAGATCAGTTCCCTGGTTCTCCTTCTCGTCTCTGTAACACAATGTATTCTCAAGCAATGTCCTGGGTCGACTCTGGCTCTCGCACTCTTCCTGTCTCTGTGCACAATGTATTCCAGATACAGTGCCCTGGCAGACTCTGGGTTTGCTTCATTCCTGTCTCTGGTGTACAATGTATTCTCAGATCATGCCCTTGGTCAGACTTGGTTCTCACTTCCGTCGCTGTGACACAGGATGGTTCTCAAGATCAGTTGCCCTGGGCCAGACTCTGGGGGTCCTCATTTCCTGTCTCTGTGACACATGAGTATTTCGATCAACCGTGCCCTGGGTCAGCGTCTGAGCGCCACGTTCCGTGTCTCTAACCACAATGTATTATCAGATCGATGCCCGTCAGACATCTGGTTCCTCAACTTACCACCTCTCACTACTCCCTCTGTAACACAGTGTTTCTCAATCAGTGCCCTGGCTCTCACGTCTGTCTGTACACAATGTATTCTCAGATCAGGCCCCCCCTGGTCAGACTCGGCTCTCTACTCCGTCTCTGTGACACCAATGTATCTTCAGATTCAGTCCCTGCTCTCACTTCCTGTCTCTGCTGACACAATGGTATTCTCAAATCAGTGCACTGGGTCGATCGTACTGTCTGTCTCACTGTTCCGTCCGTCTATTGACACATGTGTATTCTCAATCAGTTGCATGGCCTGGGTCAGGACCTGGTTCTCACTTCCTGTCCTGTGTACCAATTGTATGTCTCAATCATGCCTCTGGACCAGACCTCTGGCTCTCACTCCTTACTCTGGACGACCGATGTATTCTCGATCAGTTGCCCTGGTCGCAGACCTGTTCTCGACTTCTGTCCTGTACACAATTGTCTCAATCAAGTGCCCTGTCTCACTTCCGGTCTCTTGACGCAATGTATCTCGATCAGTGCCCTGCGGTCAGACTATGGTTCTGCCCTCCTTGTTCTCTGTGACACATTGTATTCTCAGATCAGTGCCATGGGTCAGACTTCTGTTCTCACTGTCCTGTCTCTTGTACACAATGTATCTCAGATCAGTGCCCTGGTCCACCTCTGGATTCATCACTTTCCTGTCTCTGGTACAGTTGTATTATGATCAGTGCCGCTGGTCAACTCTTGCTCTCACTTCCTATGCTTGACACAATTTATTTTAGATCAGTGCCCGGTGCCAACTTCTGGTTTACTCACTTACCGTCTCTGTGACAAGGATTATTAGGATCATTGGCCCTGGTTCTCATTTCCTGCTCTAGTAACACATTGTAGTCCTACAATCAAGTGCCACTGCTCTCACTCTTCCTTTCTCTGTGACCACAATGTGGAATTCTCAGATCAGTGCCTCCCCGCATGGGTCAGACTCTGGCTCTCACTCCTGCTCTGGGACATATGTACTCAATGGTGTTGACTACTTCCTGCTCTACACAAGTATCTAATGGTCGGCCTGGCTCATCGACGGTTCATTGACTCATGTTCTCTCAGTCTGGCACGGCATCCGCCGGGACACATTGTATTCTAATCAGTGCCCTGGGTTCAGACTCGGTCTTCTGATGTTCTCACTTCCCGTCTGTCTCTGTGACAACAGTGTATTCTCAGATCATGCCCTGGTCGACTCTGGCTCTCACTTCCTGTCTCTTGGCACAATGTATCTTCGCAGATCAGTGCCCTGGTCGACTCTGGCTTCACTTCCTGTCTGCTGTGACACATGTATTCTCAGATCAGTGCCCTGGGTCAGACTCGGTCTCACTTCCTGTCTCTGTGATCACAGTTTATTCTCAGATGCTGCCCTGGGTCCAGACTTGGCTCTCACTTCCTGTGTCTTTAATCACCGTGTATCTCATAATCAGTCCCCTGGCTCAGCCTTTCTCCTGTCCCCCACCGTGACACAGTGTATTCAAATCCAGTGCCCGGGTCAGAGACTCTGGCTCTCACATCCTGTCTCTGTGACACAATGAATTCTCAGATCAGTGCCCTGGGTCAGACTCTGGTTCTCACTCTCTCCTGTCTCTGTACACAATGTTTTTACAGATCAGTGGCCCTGGGTAGACTCTGGTTCCACGTCCTGTCTCTGTGACACAGTGTATTATCAGATCAGTGCCCTGGGTCAGACTCTGGCTCTCACTCCTGTCTTGTGCACATGTATTCTCAGATCAGTGCCCTGGTCAGACTCTGGCTCTCCACTTCCTGTCTCTGTGACACATTGTATTATCAGATCAGTGCCCATGGTTCTCACTCTTCTCTGTGCACACAATGTATTCTCAGCATTGTCCGTGTGGTCTGGGCGTCGAGGCTCCTCTGCCTGCTCTTCCTGTCTCGTATCACAATGTTTCTCAGATCAGTGGCCTGGGTCAGACTCAACTGTCTCACTTCCTGTCTCTGTGACACATTTTATCAGATCAGTGCCCGGGTCAGACTCGTGCTCTCACTTCCTGTCTCTGTGACACATGTATGTCTCAGATAGTGCCTGGGATCCGACTTGGCTCTCTTCTCGAGTCTCTGGTAACACAATGTATACTCAGATCAGGGCCCTGGGCATCTCTCACTTCCTGTCTCTGTGACACATGTATTCTCAGATCAGTGCCCTGGGTCAGACTCGGCTCTCACTTCCCTGTCTCTGTGATACACATGTAGTGTCGCAGAATCAGTATGCCCTGGCTCTCTACTTCCTGTCTCTGTGACACAATGTATTCGATCAGTGCCATGGGTCAGACCTTTCCACGACTCCGTTCTGTGACACAATGTATTCCTCAGATCAGTGCCCTGGTCGACCTGTTCTCACTTCCTGTCCTGTTGACACAATGTTATTCTCAGATCAGTGCCCTGGCCAGACTCTGGCTCTCACTTCCTGTCTCTGTGCACAGTGTGTATTCTCAGATCAGGCTGGCCTGGTTCTCACTATCTGTCTCTTATGACACAATGTATCAGTCTCAGTGCCCCTGGGTCAGGACTCTGGTTCTCTCACTTCCTGTCTCCTGGACACCATGTTGTATCTCAGATCATTGCCCGGTCAGACTCTGGCTCACTTCCTGTCTCTGTGACACAATTATTCTCAGATCAGTGCCACGTGGGTCAGACTCTGGTTCACATTCTGTCTGTTGACACAATGTTTATCAGATCAGGCCTGGGTCAACTCTGGCTCTCTCACTTCTGGTCTCTGTACACAATGTATTCATGCAGATCATGCCCTGTCCGATCGGGCTCTCACATTCCTTCTCTGTAACAATGTATTCTCGATCAGTGCCCTGGTCTCTCACTTCCTCGTCTCTGTGACACAGTTTTTATTCTCAGTATCAGTGCCATGGTTCAGACCTGGCTGGCCTCTCACAGCCATTTCCTGTCTCTGGTACACAGGTATTCTCAGATCGTGCCCTGGGTCAGACTCTGGCTCTCACTTCCTTCTCTGTGACACAATTATTCTCAGATCAGTGCCCTGGTTCTCACTCCTGTCCTGTAAGCACAATGTATTCCCTCTGTGCCCTTCCAGACTCGTACATGTCCATTTGCCTTGTCAGTGACCCGTGATGTGATCAGTCATGCCATTCAGACTTCTGGTTTCCTTGCCTGGCGCGACACAGGTTATGTATATAAGCTACTGTGGCCCTGGTTCTCATCTGTCTGTCTCGTGTACACTGTATTTCGTCAGTCGGACTCATGCACTTGGACTCTCACTTCCGTCTCTGTTACCGAGTTGTATTATCAGATCAAGTGCCTGGGTCCAGACTCTGGCTCTCACTTCCGTGTCTCTTGTCACAGTGTATTTCAGTAGAGGGCCCTTGGTCAGACATCGTTCTCATTCCTTCCTGTGGACACAGTGGTATCTCAGAGTGATGCTCCGGCGATATGGTCCGATTCTTTTCTCTGGTAACACAGTGTTTCTCAGTACAAGCTGGCACTCTGGCTCTCACTTCCTGTCTCGCTGTACCAGGTGTAATGTCTATCCAGATCAGTGCCCTGGGTACGACTCTGGGCTCTCACTTCCTTCTTCTTGTTACACAGGGTGAGTATTCTCAGATAGTGGCCCGGCTCTCACTTCCCTGTCTCGTTGACCAGTGTTTCTCAATATCGTGCCGGGGTCAGACTCTTGGTGGTGCCACTCGGTTCGCTCGACCGATTGCTCTCCTCATGCGATTGTCGTGTTAGAGCCCGATGTCTCTGTGCTTCTACCGCCAGCACAAATTCGGCCGGGTGCTGTTTGTTCCCTTTGCTGGGATGTTAAACAAACTAGCGACACCAGCCCCTGTTATGTCCCTGCAGGGGCCTGCAGTGATGTGGGGTAATCCAACACGGCCCTGTCATCCAGTAAAAGAGGGACATGGTTTCTTGTCTGTCGTGGTCGTCCCCCTAGTGCAAAAGTGTACTGGATGGGGGGGCATGACAGGGTTAAGGGTTCATGTCCCCCCTAGGGGCAAATGTAAATAATGGCAGTGACAGGGTTAGGGGTCAGTCCCCCTGGGGCACAGTTGCACTAATGGTAGTTGACGGGTGGGTTCAGTCCCCCTAGGGCACAGTGTAACAATGGCATTGACAGGGTTAGTGTCCGTCCCCCTAGGGGCAAATTTACTATGCATGACATGTTAAGGGTCCGATCCCTCCTAGTGGCCAAATGTACTGATTGCAGTGAGAGGGTTAAGGGGTGCAGTCCCTCCTAGGAGTCACACGGTACTACTGGCAGTGACGAAGGTTTAAGGGGTCAGACTCACCTGGCAAAGGTTCAATGTCAGTGAAATGGTTTAAAGGGGTCATTCCCCCCAGGGGCAGTGTCTAATGGCAGAGACAGTGTTCGGGGTCAGTCCCTACCTAGGGCAAAGTGCCTAATGTCATGGACAGGGTTCTGGTCAGTCCCTCCTAGGGCAAGTTTACAAGGCTTGTGACAGGTTAGGTGTCAGTCCCTCCTAGGGCAAGTGTACTATGCATTGACAGGGGTTAAGGGGTCGTCCCTCCTAGGGCAAGTGGTAAACAAATTTGGCAGGACAAGGGTTAGGGGTCAGTCCCTCCCTAGGGCAAAGGGTCTAATGTCAGTGACATGTTGGGGTCAGTCCCGCCTATGGGCAAAGTGCACTACTGGCATGACAGGGTTACAGGGTCTCCCTCCCAGGGCAATTGTACAAGTATGGCAGTGACATGGTTTAAATGTTTCAAGGAGTGGTCACAGTCCGCTCCAGGGCACACGTTTACTAATGGCAGTGACATTGTTTTAGGGCTCAGCCCGCGCAGGCAATTGTACTAATGGCCGAGACAGAGGTTACGGGGTTCCTCCGCCTAGGTGGCAAAGTGTCCTAATGGGCAGTGACAGGTTAAGGGTCATGCCCCCTCCTGGGGCACCGTGTACAAATGGGTGTGACATGGTTAAGGTGTCAGTCCTCCTAGGGGGCAAGTGTACAATGGCAATGACAGGTTAAGGGGGTTCAGTCCCTCCTAGTTGCAAAGTGTACTAATGGCCTGAACAGGGTTAGGGGTCATTCCCTCCAGGGGCAAAGTGTCAAATTGATGGCAGTGACCGGGTTACGGGGTCAGTCCTCCTAGGGCAAAGTGTACTAATGGCATGACAGGGTTAATGTAGGGTCGTCCCTCCGTAGGGGCAAGTGGCATCTCATGGCAGTGCATGGTTAAAGAGGTCGTCCCTCCTAGGGGCAAGTGTACTAATGGGCAGTGACTGTTTCAAGGGGTCAGTGCCCCTCCTAGGGCCCAAAGTTACTGATTGGCAGTGACAATTTTAAGAGGGATCAGTCCCGCCTTTTTGAAAAGTGTGTACTACTGGCATTGGCATGGGTTTAAGGATCGTCCCCCCCTCCTAGGGGCAATGTACTATGCCATGACAATGGGTTAAGGGTCAGTCCCTCCTAGGGGCAACGTTACTAATGCAAAGTGACATGTTTAAATGGTTCAGCGTCCCTCTAGGGGCACAGTTACTAATGCAGTGGGGGAACAGTTAAGGAGGGTTCAGCCCTCCTAGGGAAAGTGGTTGCTAAAATGGCATGATATGTTAGGGTTCACTCCCTCATAGGGCAAAGTGTACTAATGGCAGTGACATGTTATGTGTCATTCCCCCTATGGGCAAATGTGCTAATTGCAGTGACATGTTTATGGTATCATCCCTCCTATGCAAAGTGTACTAATGGCATTGACAAGGTTATGGGTCAGTCCCCCTTCTAGGGACAAAGGTCTACTAACTGGCAGTGACCTGGGTTAAGGGGCTCATTCCTCTCCGAGGCAACAATTATACTAATGGCATCTGACATGGTTTAAATTGGATCATCGTCGTGCCTAGGGGCAAAGTGTACTAATGTGGCCGTGACATGGTAAAGGGGTCAGTCTCTCCTATGGGCAAAGTGTACAATGCCAGTGACAGTTAGAAGTGTCAGTCCTCACTAGGGCAAAGTGGACTAATGTAGACAGGTTCATGGTCAGCCCTTCCCAGGGGCAATTGTAACAAATGGGCAATTGACATGTTAAGGGGTCAGTCTCTCCTAGGACCACTAATTGAAGTGACAGGGTTGAAGGGGTCTTCCCGCCTAGGGCAATTGTAATAGGCAGTGACAGGGTAGGGTCCAGTCCCGCCTAGTGGCAAAGTGTACAAATGGCCGTGACTATGGCTAAGGGTTCCGTCTCTCTCCCTAGGAGCAAGTGTACTAATGGCAGTGACAGGGTTAAGAAGGGGTCGTCCCTCCTCGGGCAAATTGTACTAATGGCATGAACAGGGTTTAGGGGTGCGGTCCCTCCCCCACCCCCCCCCCAGGGCAAAGTGTACTAATGGGCAGTGACATGGTTAAGGGGTCAATGCCATTCCTCCTGCCTAGTGCAAGTGTACACTGGCAGTGCCTGTTCGGGGTCCTCTCTACTGAGATGCCAATTGTACTAATGGCGTGACAGTTAGGGGTCAGTCCCTCCTAGGGGCAAAGGTGTAACTAATTGCAGTGACATTTAATGGGTCAGTCCCTCCTAGGGGCCACATTGTACAGGCGTGACAAGGGGTTCGGTTCGTCACTCCTAGGGCCAAAGTGACTAATGCAGTGACATGTTAAGGGTCAGTCTCTCCTGGGCAAGTGTCTAATGGCAGTGACATGGTTAGTGGTCATTCTCTCCTAGGACAAAGTGTACCAATGTGCATTGACAGGGTTAAAGGGTCATTCCTCCCAGGAGCAAGTGTACTAATGCAAGTGACATGGTTTAAGGGTTCGTCCGTCCTATGGGCAAAGTGTACAATGAGTGACCTAGTTAGGGGTCATTCCCTCCTAGGGGCAAAGTGTACTACATGTCATGACATGTTAAGGGTCAGTCCCTCCCTAGGGGCAAAGTGTACTGAGCTGAACGGGTTAGGTTTCTCCCTCCTAGTGCAAAGTGTACTACTGGAGTTACAAGGTTAAGGGGTCAGACCCCCAGGGCAAATGTAACTAATGGCGTGAATGGTTAGTTCTGTCCCTCCTAGGGGCAAATTGTAATACTGGCAAGTACATGGTTAAGTGGTCAGTCCTCCTAGGGGCAAGTGTACTAATGGTCATTGACTGTTAAGGGTCAGTCCCTCCTAGGGTGCAAGTGTACTAATGGCGGTGACAGGGTTAGGGGTCAGTCCTCCCAGGAGAAAGTTGTACTAATGCAGGTGACATGGTTTCAGGGTCATCCCTCCTAGGGGCACCGTGTACTATGGCAAGTGAGCATTTAGGGTCAGTCCCCTCCTAGGGCCAAGGTTTCTAATGGGCAGTGACATGTTTTTAGGGGTCCTGTCCCTCCTAGGGGCAAATGTACTAATGCAGTGAACATGTTAAGGGGCAGTCCCTCCTAGGCAAAAAGTGTACTAATGGCCGTGACATGTTAAGGGGTCTGTCCCCTCCTAGGGGCAAAGTGACCTGGCAGTGACAATGTTAGGGTCAGTCCCCTCCTAGGGGCAAAGTGTACTAATGGAGTGACAGGGTTAGGGGTCAGTCCCTCCTAGGCGCAAGTTTACTATGCAGTGACAAGGTTACTGGCGTCCCGCCCAAGTTGCAAATTTTACAAATGGAGTGACATGGGTAAGGGTCAGTCTCCCTAGGCAACTAATGGCGTGCCATGTTAAGGGGTCAGTCCCTCTATGGGGCAAAGTTTACTATGCCAGTTGACAGGGTTTATGGGTCCATCCCTCCTAGGGCAAATGTACTAATGGCAGTGACAGGTTAAGGGGTCATCCCTCCCAGGATCAAAGTGTACTAATTGCAAGTGACATGGTTAAGGGGCCAGTCCCCTCCTAGGGGCAAGTGTTACTATGGCAGTGAAATGTTTAAGGTCAGTCCCTCCTAGGTGCAAAGTGTAACTATGGCAGTGGACATGGTTCAGGGTCGTCCCTCTAGGGGCAAAGTGTACTACGCAGTGACGGTTAAGTGTGGTCCCTCCTATGGGGTCAAGTGTACTAATGGCATTGACATTGTTAAGGGGGTCAGTCCCTCCTAGGGCAAATGTACTATGGCATTACAGGTTTAAGGGGGGGTCCAGTCCCTCCTAGGAGCCAAGTGTACTAATGATGGCAGTGACGTGTTTCAAGGTCAGTCCCCCCAGGGGCAAAGTGTACAAATGGCAAAGTGACACGGGTACAGGGTCAGTCCCTCCTAGGGACAAGTGTAACTAACGGCAGTGACATGGGTAAGGGATCATCTCTCCTGGGCCAAGGGTACTAATGGCATGAATGTTAAGGGGTCATCCCCCCCCCCCTCCCTAGGGACAAGTGTACTAAATGGCATGACAGGGTTAAGGGGTCGTCCCCTCCCCGGAGCAAAGTTACTAATGGCAGTGACTGGTTAATGGGTCAGTCCCTCCTAGGGGCAAAGGTACTATGGCATGACCATGTAATGTTCAGTCCCCCTCCTAGGGGCAAAGTGTACTATTGCAGTGACCGGGGTTAAGGGGTTCATCCCTTCCTATGGCCAAGTGTACTGATGGCATGCGGGTTAGGGGGTCAGTCCTCCTAGGGGCAAAGTGTAACTAATGGTCAGTGACAAGGTTCAGGGTCAGAAGACCCCCATGTGCAATTGTACTATGTCAGTGACATGGTTAAGGGTGTTGTCCCTCCTAGGGGCAAAGTGTACTATGGCAGTGACATTGTTTAAGGGTCAGTCCCTCCTAAGGGGCAAAGTGTCACTAATGGGCAGGTGCATGTTAAGGTCATCCCTCCTAGTGCAAAGTGTACTAATGGCAGTGACCGGGTTAAGGTTCTCCCTCCAGGAGCAAGTGTACTAATGCAGTGACATGGTTAAAAGGTGTCGTCCCCTCCAAATGGGCAATGTAACTAATGCATTGACATGGTTAAGGGGTCAGTCCCTCCTATGGGCAAAGTGTCTAATGGCAGGACATGTTAAGGGGTCAGTCCCCTCCTAGGGCAAAGTTGACTAATGGCAGTGACATGGTTAAGGATCAGTCCCTCCTATGGCAACGTGTACTAATGGCAGTGACATGTTTAAGGGGTCTGTCCCTCCTATGGGCAAAGTGTACTATGGCAAGTGACATGTTAAGGGGGTCAGTCTCCTAGGGCAAAGGTGACTATGGCAGTGACTGTTAAGGGGTCTTTCCCTCCTAGTGGCAAGTGTACCAATGGCGTGACATGGTTAGGGGTCAGAGTCCCTCCAGGGGCAAGTGACTAATGGGCATGACAGGTGAAGGGGTCATCCCCTCCTAGGAGCAAGTGTACTACTGGCAGTGACAGTTTACATGGTCAGTCCCTCCCAGGGGCAAGGTACAAGGTCAGTACATGTTCAGGGGTCATCTCTCCTAGGAGCAACTAATGGCATGTACAGGGTTTAAGGTCAGTCTCCTAGGTGCAAAAAGTTTACTTAATGCCATTGACAAGGTTTAGGGGGGCATTCCTCCTCGGTGCAAAGTGTAACTAATTGGCAGTGACAGGGTTTTAATGTGTCGTCCCTCCCAGGAGCAAAGTGTACTATGGCATGACAATGTTTAAGTGTATCCCTCCCCCTAGGGGCAAAGTGTCCTAATTGCAGTTGACAGGTTAAGGGGGTCCGTCCCCTCCTAGGGCAAGTGTAACTAATGGCAAGCAGTGACCTTTTAGGGGGTCTGTCCCTCGCTAGGGGCAAAGTGTCCTATGGCAGTTACTGGTTACGGGTTGTCCCTCCTAGGGGCAAAAGTGTACTATGGCAGTGACATGGTTTAAGGGGTCCAGTCCGCCTCGGGCACAGTGTACAATTGCATGACAGGGGTAAGGGTCAGTCCCTCCTAGGTCAAAGTGGTCCTAAATGCAGTGACCGGTTACAGGGTCATCCCTCCCATGGCAAGTGTACAAAATGCAGTGACAGGTTTTACAGTGGTTCATCCCCCAGGGGCAAATGGTACAGAATGGCATTGACATGGTTAGTGGGTCATTCTCTCCTAGAGCAACTAATTGGCAGTTGACAGGGTAGGGGTCAGTCCCTCTAGGGGGCAAAGGTACAAGCCAGTCATGGTAAAGTGGTCAGTCCCATCCTAGGCAAAGTGTACTACTGGGTGAAAATGGTGAAGGGTCAGTCCCCCTAGGCAAAGTGCACTAAATGGCAGTGACAGTTAAGGGGTCAGTCCCTCCCAGGGGCAAATTGTAACAAATGGCAGTGACATGGTTAGGGTCAGTCCCCTCTTCCTAGGGATCAAATAATGGGCATGACAGGGTTAAGTGGGTCGTCCCCCTAGGGGCAAAGTGCAACTCAGCAGTGACAGGGTTAAGGGGTCAGTCCCTCCCTAGTGCAAAGTGCACTAATGGCATGACAGGGTTAAGAAGGGGTCATCCCTCCTAGGTCAAAGTGTACTAATGCAGTGACAGGGTTAAGTGGTCGTCCCTCCTAGGGCAAAGTGCACTAATGCAGTGACGGGTTAAGGGGTCATTCCCTTCCTAGGGCAAAGTGTATAATGGAGTGACATGGTTAAGGGGTCGTCCCTCCTAGGGCAAAGTGTACTAAGGCATTGACAAGGGTTAAGGGGTCGTCCCTCCTAGGGGCAAGTGCACTAATGGCATGACATGGTTAAGGGGGCGTCCCCTCCCAGGACAAAGTTTAAGATGGCAGTGACATTGTTGGGGGGTCAGTCCCCTCCTATGGCAAAAAGTGTACTATGCATGAACAATTTAGAGGGGTCAGTCCCTCCTAGTGCACAGGGTACTAATGGCATTGACATGGTTAAGGGGTCTGTTCCCTTCCTAGTGACAAATTGTACTAATGGCAATGACATGGTTAAGGGGTCCAGTCCCTCCCAGGAGCAAAGGTACTAATGGCAGATGAATTTTTAAGTGGTCATTCCCTCCTAGGATCAAAGTTTACTAATGGCATGACATGGTTAATGGGTCAGTCCCCCCTAGGGAAATTTACTAATCGGCATGACAGTTTAAGGGGTTCAAGTCCCTCCTATGGCAAAGTGTAACTAATGTCGTTGACATGGTTAAGGTCTGTCCCTCCTATGGAAAGTGTACTAATGCAGTGACAAGTTAGAGGGGTCTTTCCCTCCTAGGGGGCAAATGTGTCTAATGAGCAGAGACAGGGTTTAAGGGGTCACTTCCCTCCGAGGGGCAAAAGTGGTACTAATGGCAGTGACAGCGTTAAGGTCAGTCCTCCTAGGGGCAAGTGTACAAATGGCTGGGGACATGTGCAGTTGTCAGTCCCCCCTCCTAGGGGCACAGTGACTTGGCAGTGACATTGTTAGGGGTCTGTCCCTCCTAGGGGCAAAGTGTACTAATTGCATGCATGTTTAAGGTCTGTCCCCCTCCTAGGGGCCCAGTGTACTAATGGCAGTGACATGTTAATTGGGTCAGTCCCTCCCTCGGGCAAGTTATAAGGCAGTGACAGGGTAAGGGTCATCCTCCTGGAGCAAGTGTACGAATGGCAGTGACAGGGTTCAGGTCGTCCCTCCTAGGGCAAGTGTACTAATTCCATTGACAGGTTAAAGGGTCAAGTCCCCTCCTAGGAGGGCCCGCGATGCCCTGCGCGGGACCACCCCACAATGTAATGTCCCCTCGTGCCGGCCGCTATGCCGCGCGGGACTCACCCACACAGATGTAATGTCCCCGGTCGGCGCTATAAAAGAAAAACCGCGCGCGGGACTCACCCCCACAGATGTAATCCCGCTGGCCTTCTCTATTCCGCTCGTGACTCATCAACCCACAAAGAGGTAAGTCCCCGGGCCGGCGCTATGCCGCGGATCACCCACACAGATGTAATGTCCCCCGGGCCGCGCTCTGCCGCGCTGGACTCATCATCCACACCGAGTAATGTCCCCGGGCCGGCGCGAATGCCGCTCGGTACTCACCCACACAGAATGTCATCCCCCTCCCCGTCCGGCGCTATGCCATCCGCTGGACCTCAGCCACACATCTGTACTGTCGCCCGGGCGCGCTATTCTCGCGTTACTCACCCACACGATGTAATTCACCCGGCCGGCGCTATGCCTGCGTGCGCGGGACTCACCCACAAGTGTAATGTCCCCGGGCCGGGCTAATGCCGCGGTGCGCGGACTCACCCCCCAATGTAATGTCCTCGGCCGGCGCTATGCCGCGCGACTACACCCACAACGAGGTAATTCCCCGCGGGCCGCGCTATGTGGCGCTCTGGTCTCATCCCCCACACAGATGTAAGGGTCCCCGTGCCGGGCTATGGGCCCAGCTTGCTCGTTACTCACCACACAGATTCATGTCCCCCCCCGGCCGGCCTAATGTGCCCGCGCGTGACTCACCACACAGAGGTAGTCCCGGCCTGCGCTATGGCCCGCGCGGGTCTCACCAACACAGATGTAATGTCCCCGGGGCCGGCCTACGCCGCTCGGGACTCACCCACACGAGTTATGTCCCCGCCCCAGGCCGGCCTACCGCGGCGGCTGGACGCACCCACCACAGCTGGTATGTCCCCGGGCCGGCGCTATGGCCCGTGCTCGGGCTCCCCACCAGAGGTACTGTCCCCGGCCGGCGGCTACCGCGCGGGACTCACCCACACATATTGTAATGTCCCCACGGGCCGCTCTATATGGCTCGCGGGGACTCACCCCCACACATAGGTAATGTGATGTCCCGTGCCCGCGCTATGTTTTGCCGCGTGCGCGTACTCACCACAACGCTGTACTGTCCCCTGGCCGGCGCTATGTCCGCGCGTGCCTCACCCCACGATGTAATTCCCGGACCGGCGTATGCCGCGTTGCGCGGAACTTCACCCACCGATTTAATGTCCCCATGTTAATGGTCCCCCGGGGCCGCGCTATTCCGCGCGGACTCACCCACCCACACAGATGTACATGTCCCGTGCCGGCGCTATGCCCCGCGTGACTCGAAACCCACACGATGTATGCCCCGGGCCCGGCGCTATGCCGCGCGGGACACTCACCCACACAGGATGTATTTTCCACCCGTGCCGGCGCTAATTCCCGCGGGACTCACCCACCAGATTAATGTCCCCGGGCCTCGCTATGGGTCCCGCTCGGGAACTTCACCCACACAATGTAATGTCCCCGGCCGGCGCTATGGCCGCCGCGCGGGACTCACCCACCCATATGTAATGTCCCCGAGTCCGGCGCTATGACCTGTCTCTGCGCGGACCACCCACACAGATTAATGTGGTTCCCCTGAGTCCTTCGCTATGGGCCCGCGCGTACTTCCCCCCCACAGTGTAATGTCCCCGGCCTCGCTAATGCCGCGCGTACTCAACCCCACACAGATGTATGTCCCGTCCGTCGCTATGCCTCCTGGACTCACACACAGATGTAATTGTCCCGGGCCTTCTCTATTCCTCGTGCGCTTTACTTCCCCCCCCCAAAGTTAATTCCCCTGGCCGGCGCTATGTCCGCGTGCGCTGGACGCACCAACAGATTTATGTCCCCGTGCCGGCGCTATGGTGCCCGCCGGGACTTCGACCACACGATGTAAATGTCCCCGTGCCTGCTCTAGTGGGGAATTCCGCGCATGAACTTCACCCACACATATTTAATTTTTCCCCGGCCCTTGCGCTCATGCCGCTCGGTACTACCAGGCACACAGAGTTAATTTCCCCCGGTCCGTCTCTACTTGTTTCCGCCTACGTTACTCCCCCCCCCCCGCCTATTTCAATTGTCCCCTTTCCTTCTCTCTGCCTCGTCTCGTTTTACTGCCTTCCCCCCCTCACATCTTTACCTTTCCCCTTTCCTTCTCTATGTGTCCTCTTATCTCTTTACTCCCCCCGCACCTCTTCCGTGTCCCCGGTTTGCCTTCTCCCTTCCCTTCTTTGGATCACTCTTTCCTCAAGTCTCATCCCCCTTTTCCTTTCCCCTTGATCCTTGTCTCTCTTCCTCTCTTGTCGCTCCCCCACCTCTTCCTATATCCCCAGGCGCTGGTTCTTTCTCTCTTTTCCCTACTCTTTCCTTTAAAAAGCCCCCCCCGGCCCTTCTTTTCATTTCCCCTGCTTGCCTTCTCTCTTATTCCTCATCGCTTATCTTCCACCCGCCCATCCCTATTTCTATTCCCACAAATTGTGCCTTCTCTAATTAAATGCCGCTCGGACTCCCCCACCAGAGGTAAATGTCCCCGGCCCGGCGCTATGCCGCGCGGGACGCACCCACACAGTGTAATGTCACTCCCCGGTCACCCAATTCCACCGTGCCTTCTCTATTCCGCTTGCTCGTGACTTCACCCACAACAGAGTAATGGTTCCCGGAGCCGGCGCTCTTATGCCCCTCCACATGTCCTCTCTGCGACTCCCCCTCCCACATCTTTCATTTCCCCGTGTTACCACTTCTCTCATTGCCGCTCGTGACTCCGGCGTGTTCACCCACACAGATTAATTTCCCCGGGCCGGCTCTAATGGGCCGGGCGTGGGGCGTCTGTAACTCCACCCCCACTATGTTAATTTCCCCAGTGCCCGTCTCTATTGTCCGCTTTTTTTGACGCACCCCACGCCATATTTCCTTCCCCTTCTTCTCCTCTATTTTCCTCTCTTTACTCACCCACACCCACCCTTTAATTTCCCTTGTCCTGTCTCTATCTTTTGCCTCTCTTGTACACCTTCACCAGTCCTCCTCTTTTCCTATTCCTCCCTTTCCCTTTACTCTCCCGTAGCTCTTTAATCGCTATGACCCCCCCCCAAACAGATTTATGTCACCTTTCCGTCGCTAATCAGCGTTCTCAGGACTCAACCCACACAGATGTAATGTCCCCGGGCCTTCGCTATGGCCGCTGCGCGTTACTCAACCCACACAGATGTAATGTCCCCGGCCGTCCGCTATGCCGCTTGCGCGGGTACCTCCACCCCCACAGATGTAATTCCCCGGCGCGCTATTCCGCGCGGTACTCACCCACACAGATTAATGTCCCCCCCGTGCCGGCGCGATGGATTGCCGCTGCGTACTCACCCACACAAGGTAATGTCCCGGGCGGCTCTAATGCCGCCGCGCGGGACTCACCCACACAGATGTACTTTCCCCCGCCGGGCTATGGGGCCGCGTGCTCGGGACTCACCCCCCGATTATGTTCCCCGGCCGGCGCAATGCCGCTTGCGCGGTACTCACCCACACCGATGTAATGTCCCGGGCCTCGCTACACTTCCGCGCGGGACCTCACCCATTCACCGATTAATTTCCCCGTCCGGCTCTATCCCGCGTTCTCTGTTACTCCCCCACCGATGTATGTCCCCTCCCCGAGCCGTCTCTAATTCCGCTTGCCGTTTCCTCTCACCCACCCATATTACTGATCCCCGTTGTGCGTGCTTCTCTGGCCTTCTTTCTCCTTGCCTCCCCCACGCCAGTTTCCTTTCCCCTTTACCCTGCTTGCTCTTTCTCGCTTAGCGCCTCCCCCAACAGATGTAATTCCCCGGCCGTCGCTATGCCGCCGGGACTCACCCACCAATGTATGTCCCCCGTGCCTGCGCTATCCGCGTTGCTCTGTTACTCACCCGACACGATTAATGTCCCCGTTCCGGCGCTATTCCGCTGCGCAGGACTCACACCCACACAGTTTAATGTCCCCGGGCCGCGCTATGCTCGCGGGACTCACCCCCGATGTAATGTCCCGGGCCGGCGCTATTGGCAGCGTGCGCAGGACTCACCCACACAGTTAATGTCCCCCCGTGTCCGGCGCTATGGCCCGCGTGCGCGTGACCCCCACACAGATGTAATGTCCCCCGTATCGGCGCTATGCCGCCGGGACTGCCCCCCCACAGATGTAAATTTCCCCGTTCCGTCTCATTATGCCGCGCGTTACTCACCACACAGATGTAATGTCCCCGTGCCGGCGCTATTGTATCCGCGCGGACTCACCCACACGAGGTATGTCCCCGGGCGTCGCTAATCCGCGTTCGCGGTAACGCCCCCACAAGATGATGTCCCCGGCCGCCTATTGCCGCGCTTGACTCCAACCCCACCAGATGTAAGTCCCCCTGGCCGTCGCTATGCCTCGCTGGAACTCACCCACACAGAGGTAATGTCCCCCGGGCCGCGCTATGCCCGCGGGGAAGCTTCACCCACACATAGGTACTGTCCCCGGCCGCGCATGCCGCGCGGGACTCACCCACCAGATGGAATGTCCCCGGGTGCAAACTCGCACCGCTCGTACTCACCCCACGCAGAGTATGGTCCCCGTTCCTTCGCTATGCCGCGCGGGACTCCCCCAACATAGGTATGTCCCCTGGCCTTGCTCTATTGGATTATGCCGCGCGGGCTAACCCCACAATTGTAATTTCCCCGCCGGCTCTATGCCGCGCGGGAAAAAAAACTCACCCACCCGATTTAATGCCCCCCCGGGCCGCGCTTAATGCCGCGCGGTACTCCACCCCCACGAGTAATGTCCCCCGGCCGTATCTATGGCCGCTTGGCGGTACTCACCCACACAGATTATTCCCGTGCCGGCTCTATGTGCGCCGGACGCACCCCACTACAAGTAAATGTCCCCGGCCGGCCTATGCCGCTCGGACTCACCCCCACGATGTAATGTGTCCCCGGTCCTCGCTATTCCTCTGCGCGGGACCACCCACACAGATGTAATGTCCCCTTTGCCGGCGCTATTTCCGCATGGCGTGACCTCAACCCACACGAGGTAATGTTCCCCCGGCCGGCGCTATGCCGCGTGTGCGCGGGACTCACCCCACAAGATGTAATGTCCCGGGCCTGCGCTATGCTGCGCGGGACTCACCCCCACCGAGTACTGTCCTCGGGGCCGGCGCTATCCGCTGCGCGGGACTCACCCACACAATGTCATTTCCCCCGGCCGGCTATCGCGCGGGACTCACCCACAACGGATTAATGTCCCCGGCGGGCGCTACTGCCGCGTGCGCGTACTCACCCCCACATATGGTAATGTCCCCGGGCCGGCGCTATGCCGCGCGGGACTCACCCCACAGATTTATGTCCCCCCGTCCCCGGCCGGCTCTAACGCCTCGTGCGCGGTACTCACCACACAGATTCATGTTCCCCCCTGCCGGCGCTATGCCCGCGCGGACTCACCCACACGATGTTTCCCCGGGGTCCGTCGCTATGCCGCGTGCGCTGGACTCACCCACACACAGATGTAATGTCCCCGGGCCGGCGCTATGCCGCGTGCGCAGGACTCACACACACAGATGTAATGTCCCCCGGCCGGCGCTATGCCGCGCGGGACTCACCCACACAGATGTAATGTCCCCGGGCCGGCGCTATGCCGCGCGGGACTCACCCACACAGATGTAATGTCCCCGGGCCGGCGCTATGATGCCGCGCGGGACTCACCCACACAGAGGTAATGTCCCCGGGCCGGCGCTAAATGCCTCGGCGGTGGACTCACCCACACAGATGTAATGTCCCCGGGCCCCTGGCGCTATGCCGTCTCGTGACTCACCACAACAGATGTAATGTCCCCTGGCCGTCGCTTAGCCGCGCGGGACTCAACCACACATATTTTAATTTCCCGGGGCCGGCGCTATGCCGCTCGGACTCACCCACACAGATGTAATTTCCCCGGGCCGGCGCTATGCCGCGCGGGACTCACCCACACAGATGTAATGTCCCCGGGCCGGCGCTATGCCGCGCTGACTCACCCTCACGATGTAATGTCACCCGGCAGGCGCTATGCCGCTCGGACTAAACCCACACAGAGTAATGTCCCCGGGCCGGCGCTATGCCGCGCGGGACTCACCCACACAGATGTAATTCCCCGGGCCGGCGCATGCCGCGTGTGCGGGACTCACCCACACAGATGTAATTTCCCCGGGCCGGCGCATGGGCCGCGCGGGACTCACCCACACAGATGTAATGTGTTTCCCCCCCCCCCCCCCCCCGGGCCCGGCGCTAATGGCCAGCATGCGCTGGACTCACCCACAGGGTAATGTCCACGGTCTCGGCGGAGCTATGCCCGTGCGCTGGGACTTCACCCACAGCAATGTAATGTCCCGGTCGGCTTATTCCGCGCGACTCACCCACACAGATGTAATGTCCCCGTTCCGTCGCTAGTCCTCGTGCGGCGGACTCACCCACACGATGTAATGTCGCCGGGCCGGCTCTATGCCGTCGTGCTCAGGACTCACCCCACAGATGTACTGTCCCCGCCGGCTCATGCGGCGCGGGACTCACCCACACAGAGGTAATGTCCCCGGCCGGTCGCTAATGCGCTGCGCGTACTCACCCACACAGCTGTAATGTCCCCCGGGCCGGCGTATGCTGCTCGGGACTCACCCACCCAGATTTAATGTCCCCGGGCCGTCGCTCTTCCGCGTGCTCTGGGACTCACCCCAACAATTTAAGTCCCGTGCCGGCGCTAGCTGCGGCGTGACCACCCACACAATGTAATGTCCCCGGGCCGGCGCTTAATGCCGCTGCCGCAGGACTCACCCCACACAGATGTTAATGTCCCTCGGCGTCCGGAGCTAATGCCGCGTGCGCGGGACCACCACACAATGTAATGTCCCCGGGCCGGCGCTAATGCTGCGCGGACTCACGGCACACAGAGGTAATGTCCATTTCCCCGGGCCGGCGCTATGCCCGTGCGCGGGACTCACCCCCACGATGTAGTCCCCGGGCCGGCGCTATTGCCCTGCGCGTGACTCACACCCACACATATGTAATTCCCCGCCGCTCTAATGCCGCGCGTTACTCACCCACACCGATGATGTCCTCGGGCCGCGCTATCCATCGCGGGACTCACCCACACAGATGTAATGTCCCCGGGCCTGCGCTATGCCGCGCGGGACTCACCCACACAGAGTATGTCCCCGGGCCGGCGCTATGCCGGCGGGACTCACCCACACAGATGTAATTTCCCCGGGCCGGCGCTATCTGCTCAGGACTCACCCACACAGATGTAATGTCCCCGGGCCGGCGCTATGCCGCGCAGACTCACCCACACACAGATGTATTTCCCTGGCCGCGCTATGCCGCGTGCGCGGGAGACTCACCCACACAGATGTAATGTCCCCGGGCCGGCGCTATGCCGCGCGGGACTCACCCACACAGAGGTAATGTCCCCGGGCCGGCGCTATGCCGCGCGGTACGCACCCACCAGATGTATGTCCCCGGCCGGCGCTAAGCCCGCGGTACTCCCCCCACAGCTGTTAATGTCCCCGGGCCGGCTCTATGCCTCGCGGTACTCACCCACACCGATGTCATGTCCCCGGGCCGCGCTAATGCCGCGCGGACTCACACACACCGATGTATGTCCCCGGCCGGCGCTATGGATGCCGCGGCGGGACTCACCCCCACGAGGTATGTCCCCGGGCCGAGCGCTATGGGCGCGTGTCGCAGGACTCACCCACACAGATTAAGTCCCCGGGGACGGCGCTATTCCGCTGTGCGCGGACTCACCACAGATTGTAATTCCCCGATCCCGGCCGCCTATCCCTGTGCGGACTCACCCCATCAGAGTAATGATTTCCCCGGGCCGGCGCTATGCCGCGTGCGCTGGTACCCCACCCACACAATGTAATGTCCCCGGGCCGGCCGCTAATGCCGCTCGGGCTCACCCACCCAGATGTAATTCCCCCGGGCCGGCGCTATGGCGCGTCGCGGGACTCACCCCACAGATGAATTTCCCCCCCTCCCCGGCCCGGGGCCGGCGCTTGCCGCTGCGCGGTAGTTCACCCACCAGATGTATGTCCCTGACGGCGCTATGCCGCGTGCGCGTGGACTCACCCACACTAGTAATGTCCCCGGTCCGGCGCTAAGGGGCCGCGTGCGCGGTACCCACCCACACATATTTAATGTCCCCCCGGGCCGGCGCTATGCGCGTGCGCTGGGACTCAACACCCACCAACAGATGTAATGTCCCCGGCCGGCGCTATGTCCGCGCGGGACTCCACCCACACAGATGTAATTCCCCGTGGCCGCGTCTATGCCGCGGGCGCGGGACTGCATCCCCCACAGATGTAATTTGTCCCGGGCCGGGCTAGTCCTCGCATGACTCACCCCACAGATGTAAGGTCCATGTCCCCGGGCCTCGCATGGGCCGCGTGGCGTGACGCACCCACACAGAGGTAATTCCCCGGGCCGCGCTATCCGCGTTGCGCGGGACTCACCCACACAGATGTAATGTCCCCGGGCCGGCGCTATGCCGCGCGGGACTCACCCACACAGATGTAATGTCCCCGTCCGGCGCTATGGCGCGTGGACTCGGGACTCACCCCACAGATGTCTTTCCCCGGGCCGGCGCTATGCGCTGCGCTGGACTTCACCCACACAGATGTAATGCCCCCCTGCCGGCGCTATGCCTCGTGCGCGGACTCCCCCACACAGATTATTTCCCGGCCGGCGCTATGCCGCGCGGGACTCACCCACACAGATGTAATGTCCCCGGGCCGCGTATGCGCATGCGCGGGACTCACCCACACGATGTAATGTCCCCGTCCGGCGCTAATGCCGCGCGGACTCAACCCACCAGATGTAATGTCCCGTCCCCCCCGGCCGGCGCCTGCCGCTCAGGAAACTCACCCACACAGATGTAATTTCCCCGGCCGGCGCTAATTCCGCGTGCGCGGGCCTCACCCACACAGAGGTATGTCCCCGGGCCGGCGCGTGCCGCCGTGACTCACCCACACAGAGGTAATGTCCCGGGCCGCGCATGGCCGTGCGGGACTCACCCACACAGATGTAATGTCCCCGGGCCGGCGCTATGCCGCGTGCGCGGACTCCCCACAACAGATGTAATGTTCCCCTCCCCCGGGCCGGCGCTATCCGCGTGCCGGGACTCCGCCACACAAATGTAATGTCCCCCCTGCCGCGTCTATGGGCCGCGTGCGCTGACTCACCTCCACACAGAGGTATGGCCCCGGGCTCCGGCGCTATGATGCCGTGCGGGACTACCCACCTATGTAATGTCCCCGGACCGGCGCTATGCCGCTGCGCGGGCCTCACCCCACTATGTATGTCCCCGTGCGGGCGCTAGCCGCGCGGGACTCACCCACACAGATGTAATGTCCCCGGCCGGCGCTATGCCGCGTGCGCGGGACTCACCCACACAGATGTAATGTCCCCGGCCGGCGCTATGCCGCGTGCGCGGGACTCACCCACACAGATGTATTTCCCCGTCCCGCGCTATGCCCGCGGACTCACCCCCCAGATGTAACTGTTCTCCCGGGCCGGCGCTATGCCGCCGGGCTTCACCACACAGAATGTACTGTCCCCCCCCCGGGCCGGCGCTATGCCGCGTGCGTCGGTACTCCCCCACCCAATGTAATGTCCCCGGCCGGCGCTATGCCGCGCGGGACTCACCCACACAGATGTATGTCCCCGCCGGCGTTATGATGCCGCGTCAGGACTCACCCACAACAGAATGTCATTTCCCCGGGCCGGCTCTAGCGCTTGTTGCGCGGGACTCACCCACACACTGTAATGTCCCCGGTCCGGCTCTAATGCCGCGGCGCATTACTCACCCACACATATGTTTTGTCCCCGGGCGTCGCTCATGATGCCGCGGGGACTCACCCACAACGATGTATGTCCCAGGGCCGGCGCTAGCCGCGTGCCGGGCTCACCCCACAATGTAATGTCCCCGTGCCGGCGCCGAGCCGCGCGGGACTCACTCCACCAGATTATGTCCCCGGGCCGCGCTATCCGCGCGTACTCACCCACCCTATTATGTTCCGGGCCCGGCGCTATGTCCGCTGCGCAGGATCAACCCACACAGAATTACTGTCCCCGGGCCGGCGCTATGCCCGCGGGACTCACCACCCGTGTAAGTCCCCGTCGGCGCATGCCGCGTGCGCGGGTCACCCCCCCATGTATGGTCCCCCCCGGCTCGGCGCTATGCCGCTCGGGACTCACCCACACGATTTAATTTCCCCGGGCCGTCGCATTAATGGCCGCCGGGACTTCACCACCAGATGTAATGTCCCGGGGCCTGCGCTATGCCGCGCGGGACCACACCCACACAGATGGCCGGCCCGGGCCGGCGCTATGCCGCGCGGACTCACCCCCCGATGTCAGTCCCCGGGCCGGCGCTATGCCGCGCGGGACTCACCCACACAGATGATGTCCCCGGGCCGCGCGATTCCGCCGGGACTGCACCCGCACAGAGTAATGTCTCTGGCCGGCGCTATGCCGCGTGGCGCGGGCCGCACCCACACGATGTATGGTCCCCCGGGCCGCGCTATGGGCCGCCGTGCGCTGGACTCACCACATGATGTAATGTCCCCCGTCCCCCTGTGCCGGCGCTAATTCCTCGCTGGACTCACCCACCAGAGGTAATGCCCCGGCCGCGCTATGCCGCGTGCCGGAACTACCCACAGCTATTAATGTCCCCGGGCCGGCGCTATGCCGCGCGGGACTCACCCACACAGATGTAATGTCCCCCCCGGGCCGGCGCTATCCGTGGGTCCGCGCGGGCTCCCCACCACAGCATGTAATGTCCCCCCCCGGCCGTTCCCCCCCGGGGCCTATTCCGCTTCGCGGGACTCACCCACACAGATGTAATGTCCCCGTGCCGGCGCTGCCGCGCGGGACTCACCCACACAGATGTAATGTCCCCGGGCCGGCGCTATGCCGCGTGCGCAGGACTCACCCATCCCACATATTTAATTTCCCCGGCGGCGCTATTCCCGCCGGGACTCACCCACACAGGATGTAATGTCCCCGGGCCGGCGCTCTGTCCGCTTGCTGCGGGACTCACCCCACATATGTATGTCCCGGGCCGTCGCTATTCCGCTGCGCGGGCTTCCCACACCCCCACACAGTGTAAAGTCCCCGGCCTGCGCTATGTGCCGCGCTGTGATCACCCACACATATGTAATTTCCCCGGCCGTCGCTATGCCGCGTTCTCAGGACTCACCCCCCTATGAATTGTCACCGGGCCCGGCGCTATGATGGGCCGTGCTTGGACTCACCCACCAATGTATGTCCCCGGGCCGGCGCGAAATGCCCGCGGACTCACCCCACAGAGTTAATTTCCCCGGGCCGCGTCTATGCCGCGCGGTACTCACCCACAAGAGTATGCCCCGGGTCCGGCGCTATGCCGCGCGGGCTCACCCCACACAGATGTATGTCCCCTGGCCTGCGCTATATGGCCGCGTTCGCGGACTCACCCACACAATGTAATTCCCCGGCCCGGCGCTAGCCGCGTGCGCGGGAAACTCACCCACACAATTTATGTCCCCGGGGCCGCCGCTTTGCCGCGTTTCTGTACTCACCCACACAGATGTAATGTCCCCGGCCAGGCGCTAATGCCGCGCCTGGACTCACCCACACAGATTTAAGTCCCCCGGGCCCGCGCTATGCCCGCGCGGTGACTCCCCCACACGATGTACGTTCCCCTTGCCGGCGCTATGCCGGGCGGCGCAGGACTCACCCACCAGATTTAAGTCCCCGGGCCGGCCGCTATGCCGCGCGGGACTCCACCCACCCAGATTTAATGTCCCGGCTCGGCGCTATGGCCGCGCGGACTCACCCACACAGATGTATTCCCCCCGTGTCCGGCGCTATGCCTCGCGGAGTTCCACAACCCACCTTGTAATGTCCCCGGGCCGGCGCTAGGGCCGCCGGGACTCACCCACACAGATGTCATGTCCCCCTGGCCGCGCTATGGGCCGCGTGCGCATGAAATCACACCCACACATGTAATTCCCGGGCCGGCTCTATGCCGCGTGCGCGTACTACTCACACACCAGAGTAATGTCCCCGGGCCTGCGCTATGCCCGACCCCCCCCCCCCCTACTGCTGTACCGGCGCTGAGTGAGCAACTGGGCGGGTGTAAGCGTTTAGCGCGTAATCGCGTGAACAGAAACAGGCGGGGCTGTGAGTGAATCACATATAACGCAATAGCCATGAAGAACAGAACGGGCATGTACCTAACTGCGCTGAAAGAACAGGCGGAGTGTTACCTGACGCTGGAGAGACAGGCGGGCTGTACCTGCGCTGTAAGGAGATGAGATACAGAGCATGAGCTGTCAACTAGCGCTTTAGATGAAAGACAATAGTCGAGGCTAGTACACCGTTGCATAACTGAATACCGAAGAAAACGGGTGCGTGGACTGTACCATGCCTGAGGAGAACAAGGGGGGCTGTCTTACCTGCCTGAAGGAAAGACAGAGCTGGTTGTAACCTGCGCTTAAGGAGAACAGGCGGGGCTGTACTTGCCTGCGCTGAGAGAGAACAGGGGCCGGCGGGGGCTTTTACCCTGCGCTGAGAGAACCAGGCGTGCTGATACCTGCCTGAGAGAAACAGACGGGCTGTACCTGCTCTGAGTGAACAAGCCGTGGCTGGGTACCTGGTTAAGGAGCTGAAGAGAAAGACGGGGCCGTGAAGCCATGCTTCTGAGAAGAAACACCCTGGATCTTCCTCTCCTCCTCCTCCGCCCCCTCGCTCCTCTCCTCCGGACAGGTTTCGGTCTTCCCTGTCACCCCCGAACGACAGAATTCACCCACTCCCCCCACCCCTGTCACAGATTCTGAAAAAACAATGCTTTTAACACCTTAATTACCCGGATCCTTTGATTTGAGCAAAGCAAGAGATAAAATAAATTGTAATTTATTTACAGAATGAACATACACAGCTTGATTTACAATTACAACAAAAAAATACACTTACTAGTTACGCTGTTAATTAAGTCTGGTTACAGGATGGAACTTAGATGGAACTGTTACCGGATGGGCTGCACGGATTATTATAGGGTTAAACCTTCCTATACCTAACCTGGTCAGCCAATCTCTGCGTGGGAATAAATTATCCAACCTATCCTTGAGTTTGCCAGTCCTGTGTATACTGGCACTTGGAGCTTCAGCATAGCAACTGGGCATGTGCGATAAACGCCATCTTTCCCCATTTGTCATGCTAGATCCCCTGCCGGCTCAGCACCAAAAAGTCTGGACAGAGCAGCCATTTGGCAGGATGGCTTATTGAAGTCTCTTCCTTCACCCCTTCTTGCTAACACAAGGTCTAACACTTCCATACCCGTGCTAACACATGGTTAACACCTTCATATCCTGGACGGCCTTTGAAGCTTGGGGGCGGGGTAGCTTCCTCTGTTTCTTATGCAAATGGACCTTCATCCACACTGAATGACTTCCTCTGAACATTACTTTACCAAAAACGTAACCCTTGAGGACTTCTATACATCAATTTTTATATACCTTTATAAAAATTGCGGCATCACCTTTTTAATGATTTTACTCCAGCAGCACTCACAGCAAAACGCTGCACTCCCGGACCTTCCTAGCCGAAGTTAGCTAAACGCTGTGCGCTGTGCTGAAAGCTGCTGCTTATAAACACCCTTTTTTCCTTTGCGCGGTTCACAGGGAAACACTGTTCCAGTAACCCATACATTTAAAGCATGATATGATTCTCGCCACCTTATCCCTGGTGGGAGGCACACAGACGTTTTTTAATACAATTACAGTATGGCAGCCATCACTGGGTCGCAGAACTGACACTCTACACTTTAACTTAAAACACCTATAACTCTCTTCACCTTATACTTGGTGAGAGAGGTACTGAACCCCTCACTGGGTTCTGGGGTTTGGGCATACCCCGGGACCTGTTATGTAACACAGTTCCCTGCCCGTTCTTACTGTCCTGGCCTGTGCTGAAGCAGGGAGATTTGGCGGCGAGCTGCACACTGCTTTCTAGGGAAGATTTTATCTGGTGGTCTGTGTTCCTCAGGAATCTGGTAGGATTCCTGTGTACATGTTTCGGGGTAACCCGCAACACTGGCCCCCTTCTACCCAAACACACCCTGACAACATTTTACCGTAAAATCATCCCTGGAACTCCCGCCCTGCACATCTCCGCTGGTTAGCACTCCTGGAACTCACGCCCTGCACATCTCCGCTGGTTGGCACTCCTGGAACTCACGCCCTGCACATCTCCGCTGGTTGGCACTCCTGGAACTCACGCCCTGCACATCTCCGCTGGTTGGCACCCCTGAAACTCACGCCCTGCACATCTCCGCTGGTTGGCACTCCTGGAACTCACGCCCTGCACATCTCCGCTGGTTAGCACTCCTGGAACTCACGCCCTGCACATCTCCGCTGGTTGGCACCCCTGAAGCTCACGCCCTGCACATCTCCGCTGGTTGGCACCCCTGAAGCTCACGCCCTGCACATCTCCGCTGGTTAGCACCCCTGGAACTCACGCCCTGCACATCTCCGCTGGTTGGCACTCCTGGAACTCAACGCCCTGCACATCTCGTGGTTGCCACCTGGAACAATCACCCCTGCACATCTCCGCATGTTGCACTCCTGGAACTCACGCCCTGCACATCTGCCGCTGGTTGCACTCTGGACCTCACGCCCTGCACATCTCCGCTGGTTAGCACCCCTGGACTCCGCCCTGCACATCTCCGCTGGTTGGCACTCCTGAAACTCACCGCCCTGCACATCTCCGCTGGTTAGCACCCCTGAACTCCCGCCCTGCACATCTCCGCTGTGTACTACCCTGGAACTCACGCCCTGCACATCTCCGCTGGTTGGCACACTGCGAACTCACGCCCTGCCACATCTCCGCTGGTTGGCACTCCTGGAACCACGCACCTGCACATTCCCTGGTTTAGCACTCCTGGTAACTCACGCCCTGCACATCTCCGCTGTTGGCACCCCGAAGCTCACGCGCCTGCACGATCCTCCGCTGGTTAGCAACTCCTGGAACTCATGCCTGCACATCTCCGCTGGTTGGCACCTGGAACTCACGCCCTGCACATCTCCGCTGGTGCACTCCTGAACTCACGCCCGCCATCTCCGTCTGGTGGGCACCCTGGAACTCACGCCCTGCACATCTCCGCTGGTTAGCACCCTGGAACTCACGGCTATCCTGCACATCTCCGCGGTGTGCACTCCTGGAACTCACGCGCCTGCACATCTCCGCTGTTAGCACCCTGGAACTCACGCCCTGCACTCTCCGCTGGTGGCACCTCCTGAAGCTCCGCCTGACATCTCGCTGGTTGCACTCCTGGAACTACGCCCTGCACATCTCCGCTGGTGGGCACTCCTTGAACTCACGCCCTGCACATCTCGCTGGTGGCACTCCTGGAACTCACTCCCTGCACCATCTCCGCTGGTTGGCACTCCTGGACACTCACGCCCTGCACATCTCCGCTGGTTGCACCTGGAACTCACGCCCTGCACATCTCCGCTGGTTAGCACCCCTGGAATCCCGCCCTGCACATCTCCGCTTGGCACTCCTGAACTCACGCCCGGCACAATCTCCCGTGGTTAGCACCCTGGAACCCACGCCCGCACATCTCGCTGGTTGCACTCCTGGAACTCACGCCTGCACATCTCCGTGTTGGCAACCACTGGAACTCCACGCCCTGCACATCTCCGCTGGTTGGCACACTCTGAAACTCACGCCCTGCACATCTCCGCTGGTTAGCACTCCTGAACTCACGCCCTGCACATCTCCGCTGTTGCACCCCCTGAGCTCACGCCCTGCACATCTCCGCTGGTTAGCACTCCTGGAACTCATGCCCTGCACACTCTCCGCTGGTTGGCACTCCACCTGGAACTCACGCCCTGCACATCTCCGCTGGTTGGCACTCCTGGAACTCACGCCCTGCACATCTTCCGCTGGTTTGGCAACTCCTGACTCACCCCCTGCACCATCCGCTCGGTTAGCCCCTGGAACTCACGCCTGCCACATCTCCGCTGGTTGGCAAACTCCCTTGCACCCACTCACGCCCTGCACACTCTCCGCTGGTGGCACCCTGGAACTCACGCCCTCACATCTCCTCTGGTTGGCACCCCCTGGAACTCACGCCCTGCACCTCGCTGGTTGGCACTCCTGAAGCTCACGCCCTGCACATCTCCGCTGGTTGGCTCCTGAAGCACGCCCCACTCCCTGGTACACCCTAACTCACCTCCTGCAATCGCTGGTTGGCACCCCTGAACTCACGCCCTGCACATCTCCGCTGGTTGGCACTCCTGGAACTCACGCCCTGCACATCTCCGCTGGTTGGCACTCACCTGAAGCTCACTCCCTGCACATCTCCGCTGGTTGGCACTCCTGAAGCACACAAAAATACACATTACATCTTTCTACACAATGCAGTTTACTGCCATGACTGGGTTGAAGAGCTGACAATCCCAATTCCCCCCATAGGCTCAGGGGCACCCAGCAGACATAATACCTTTTATTAATGGCCGGGTACCCCCTCACACGTCACCCCCCTCCCGCTCCTCCCCTCGACAGGCGGTCACTCGACATGTTCGTCCTCCACTCCGGACATGTTCACGTCCTCCCCTCCGGACATGTTCAGGTCCTCCCCGACATGTGTCAGGTCCTCCCTCCGACATTGTCAGGTCCTCCCTCGGACATGTCAGTCCTTCCCTCCCCCACCCTCTCCCTCCTCCCCGGACAGTCAGTCTCCTGCTTGGTCAGGCCGCCCTCCGGACATGGCAGGTCCTCCCCTCCGGACCTGGCAGTCCTCCCCTCCGGACATGTCAGGTCCTTCGCCTCCCACCCCACCTCACTCCTCCCCTCCGGACATTTCAGTCTCCCCCCGGACATGTCAGGTCCTCCCTCCGGACTGTTCAGGTCCTTCCTCCCCCCCCTCTCACTCCTCCCCCGGACATGTCGGTCCTCCCCTCCGGACATGGTCAGGTCCTCTCCCTCCGGACATGGTCAGGTCCTCCCTCCGGACATCTAGTCCTTCCATTCCATCCCCCCCCCCCCTCCCGCTCCCCTTGGACATGTTCAGATCCTTCCCTCCCCCACCCTCTCACTCCTCCCCTCCGGACATGGTCAGGTCCTCCTCTCCGACAGGTCTCCTCCCCTCCTGGTACATGGTTCAGTTCCTCCCCTCCTGGACATGGTCAGGTCCTCCCTCCGGACATGGTCAGTCCTCCCCCACCTGTCAGGTAAAAAAAAAAACATTTTTCAGGTTCTTCCCTCCCCCCCACCTCTCACTCCTCCCCTCGGACACTGGCAGGTCTCCCCCTCCGGACATGTTCAGGTCCTCCCCGCTCCGCCACCTCTCACTCCTCCCTCCGGACCTGTCAGGTCCTTCCCCTCCGGACATGTCAGGTCCTCCCTTCCGGACATGCTCAGGTCCCTCCCCCTCCCTGACATGGTCAGGTCCCTCCCATCCGGACATATCTCAGGTCATCTCCTTATCCCCCCCCTCTCGCTCCTCCCTCCGGACATGGTCAGGTCTCCCCTCCGGACATGGCAGGTCCTCCCCTCCGACATGTTCAGATCCTTCCCTCCTCCACCCCTCCTCCACTCCTCCCCTCCGGACATGGTCATAGTCCTCCCCCTCGACATGGTCGTCCTCCCTGGACATGGGCAGGTCCTCCCCTCGCGACATGGTCAGTCCTTCCCCTCCGACATGGTCAGGTCCTCCCTCCGCACATGGTCAGGTCCTCTCCCTCCAGAATGTCAGGTCTTCCGGATCTGTTTCCTGGTGCATGTGGTGTGTTTGACTGAATCCTGTCCTGTCCCGCAGGGTCCCCTGCTCTCGTTGAAGCGTTGGGACGGGGTGTTGCCGCGGCGTACGGCGCAGCGGGCAGATCCCGTATGACGCAGCCACGGGGGCCTTGCATTTGGAGCGGACCACACACCACGGTGGATCTACACCCTGGACATCGCACCCCGAGTCCGGGAAGTGAGGCACATTCTCACTGGGAGGTGGGGGGCGTTATATGGGGGCAATAGAGCAGTTATAGAGGGGTTTATGGGGCAATAGGAGGAGTTATAGGAGTGGTTTATGGGCATAGGAGAGTTCTAGGGACGGTTATATGGGTAAGAGGAAGTTATAGGGATATGTTATATGGGGCAATAGGAGGGTTATATGGACATATTATAGGGAGGTGGTATATGGTGAATAGGAGGAGTTTGTAACGCTTGCGCTGCCCACACATGAAAACAGCAAGGACTTCCAATAATTCAGTATTTTTAAGACTCTCATAATTTTGTCCAGAAATTTCCAGAGCCTGAGTCTCTTAAAGCTGACATCTTATTTGCATGAACCTGGAACTGAATGATGCGTAAATTTCTCTGCTCTGAAGCCCAAGGATCTTCAATAGATGTTTTTCCAACAAAAATCCTGTCAGCTTCATCTTCTCACTTCCTTTATCCCTACCTCAACATTTACCACATTCCTCTTTTTTAAAGGTTGTCATTTCTGTCACGCGCTCACAAAGGATCTCCCACTCCAGGTTCTGAGGGGGTGCTGTGTGAACTGGGGTTACTTAATGCCATTACTTTTGCTTACCCCATCTTCTGATTGGGAACCTATCAGGAACTGTTAGGATAGGAGCAGCACTTTCAGTCTCTACAACCTTAATTTCACTCCCAGGCATTACAGGGTTAATGCGTCTCCATTGCTGGCTAATTACCACCCTGCTGTTCTATCCCCTCTCAGTTCTGACACAGGACCTGCTAATAAGCAGGGGGGTGGTTCTGTAAGTCCACAGTGAGCATGGGTTCTCTGGCTCACTGCTCTCAGGCCCACAACTCCATTTCCAGCTGTTCTCCTCTCAGAGTTTTTAGGTTCTTGCTTTGCTGCTCTCCAATAATTCTCTGTCATTTCTGTAACTTCTCCCAGCGTGGGAAGTCTGAGATAACCAACATCACAGGTGTCTGCTGCATTCTTTGCATGCAGGTCTTTTAACCAGATCTTCGCTGTTAACTCCTGGGAGCTGGACTCTGGAACAAGATCCTTGCTACAGTCTGATACTTCCTGAGTTGGGTCCCCTTCCCTGATGTCTTTGGACCCTATTACAGGGCTTTTACCTTCACCTGTAGAATCCTTTAGCCGACGGTCCTTGCTTTCTTTTCTTTAGCGCTTTAACCCTTGGGGTTTTCTTGGCAAGTTGATGATTTAAACTGTCGGGATCTGAGTCTTCCGGGGATAAGTTCTCTGTTTTATCTTTAATACATTGCAGACTTTTTCTGGGATCTAGTTTCTTCCCCCCACTTTTTTTTAGACGTCTCCAAACGTTATCTTTCTTGAAGCATTTAATGTGATTCTTAATGGGGTTTTGCTTCCGTCCACAATATGAATCTGCGCCTGTTCTGCACTTTGCTCTGCGCCCTGCTCTGCACCCTGCTCAGCATTTTAGCTCTGCACCCTGCTCAGCATTTTGCTCTGCGCCCCGCTCTGCACCCTGCTCAGCACTGTGGGTTAGCATTTCAATTGTTTTTTAAAGGGAACGTTTCTGTTTGACTGGAACCCCTGCTATTTTAGCAATCTCACCTTCCAATTGGGATAATTCAACATGCAGATTATGTATTTGCTTCTTGCGCGTGTCTATCTCACGACCACGACATTTCTTTAATTTAATATTTTCTATTTCCAATTCTTCTATCTTCCTGTTATACTTCTTCAATAAACTTGTTTCTCTTCTTTCTTAAGCAGATTCTGTTCTGCTCTTTCCTTTCTCTCCAAACTCTCCTGTAACTCGCATTCAGGCTCCTCAAGGCCTACACCCCCGCTGCAGCCTGCAGCCTCTCCTACTTCCACCTCCAACTCACAGCCACCAACCCCTGGGTCTAAGGCCATCCTGGCTCCCCAGCAGGAGCTCACCTGCAGCCCATCCTGGAGGAGTTATAGGGAGCAGTTATATGGGGTAATAGGAGGAGTTATAGGTAGGGGTTATATGGGGCAATAGGGGGTGGTTATATGGGGTAATAGAAGGGGATATGGGGCAATAAGAAGGGAGGTGTTATATGGAGGAGTGGGAAGGTCTGTATATAACACTGCTCCTATCTCCGCAGCTGCTGTCAGGGGCAGAAGATTCCTTTGTGCAGATGTGGCAGCTGAGCCGCTGTGCTGATTCGGGAACCATCGAGGTGAGTTTGGGGGGATTCTTCCACGTTGGAGATTCCCAGAAATAGACGGGGCCGGCGGCTCCTTCATTACAAACCCTCATTAGCAGCTAATCACTGATCACAGCTCACCGACTCCTTTCTCAATTATTGTGTCACATTTTGTGGGAAGGGGATAATTAGCTGGGACATAGGGTGTGCTCTCGTAGTGCATCTCTGACATATCTAACAGTCTCACTCGCTGCAGCAGCCTGACTATCTCATCTCTGCGTATCTCATCTCGGCTTAATATTTATGTGACTGCGTTTCCTCGGTGTATCCGCGCCCTGCTCCGCCTTCGCGAGGCTGCATGTACAGTCATGTGAAAAAGAAAGTACACCCTTTGAATTCTATGGTTTTACATATCAGGACATAATAACAATCATCTGTGCCTTAGCAGGTCTTAAAATTAGGTAAATACAACCTCAGATGAACAACAACACATGACGTATTACACTGTGTCATGATTTATTTAACAAACATAAAGCCAAAATGGAAAAGCCATGTGTGAAAAACTAAGTATACCTTATGATTCAGTAGCTTGTAGAACCACCTTTAGCAGCAATAAGTTGAAGTAATCGTTTTCTGTATGACTTTATCAGTCTCTCACATCGTTGTGAAGGAATTTTGTCCCACTCTTCTTTACAACATTGCTTCAGATCATTGAGGTTTGTGGGCATTTATTTATGCGCAGCTCTCTTAAGGTCCAGCCACAGCATTTCAATCGGGTTGAGGTCTGGACTTTGACTGGGCCATTGCAACACCTTGATTCTTTTCTTTTTCAGCCATTCTGTTGTAGATTTGCTGGTGTACTTGGGATCATTGTCCTGTTGCATGACCCAATTTCGGCCAAGCTTTAGCTGCCGAACAGATGGCCTCACATTTGACTCTAGAATACTTTGGTTTTACAGAGGAGTTCATGTTCGACTCAATGACTGCAAGGTTCCCAGGTCCTGTGGCTGAAAAACAAATCATCACCCCTCCACCACCGTGCTTGACAGTTGGTATGAGGTGTTTGTGCTGATATGCTGTGTTTGGTTTTCGCCAAATATGGCACTGTGCATTATGGCCAAACATCTCCACTTTGGTTTCGTCTGTCCAAAGGACATTGTTCCAGAAGTCTTGTGGTTTGTTCAGATGCAACTTTGCAAACCTAAGCCGTGCTGCCATGTTCTTTTTAGATAGAAGAGGCTTTCTCCTGGCAACCCTTCCAAACAAACCATACTTGTTCAGTTTTTTTCTAATTGTACTGTCATGAACTTAAACATTTAACATGCTAACTGAGGCCTGTAAAGTCTGAGATGTAACTCTTGGTTTTTTTTGCACTTTCTCAGAGCATTGCACGGTCTGACCTTGGGGTGAATTTGCTGGGACGTCCACTCCTGGGAAGAATGGCAACTGTCTTGAATGTTTTCCACTTTTGAATAATCTTTCTCACTGTAGAATGTTGGACTTTAAATTGTTTGGAAATGGCCTTATAACCCATCCCAGATTGATGGACAGCAACAATTGCTTCTCTAAGATCATTGCTGATGTCTTTCCTCCTTAGCATTGTGTTAACACCTGAATGCTCCAGACCAGCAAACTGCTAAAACTTCGGCTTTGTTAGAGGTGGTCACACTTTCTGATGATCAATTCATCAAGGACATTTGATTAGCAGCACCTGTCTGCTACTTAGCATCTTAATTCCTATGGAAGCAGTAAGGGTGTACTTAGTTTCTCACACACGGCTTCTCCATTTTGGCTTTATTTTTGTTAAATAAATCATGACACGTGTAGGTACAGATGCTTGTTATAATGTCCTGATATGTAAAACCATGGAATTCAGAGAGGGTGTACTTTCTTTTTCACATGACTGTACATAGTATTTGTGTGACTGCGTTTCCTCGGTGTACCCGCGCCCTGCGCCCTGTTCCAGGCAGCGTGGCTTCCCTCTCGGGGCGAGCTTGATGCTCCGGGTTGTGTCACTTCTCCTCTCGCCACAGGTGGAGCATCGTCACTCGGAGTGCGTGACAGACACGCAGATCTGTGGGGCCCGTTTCTGTGACCCGCAGGGGACGTCCTTCGCTGTCACCGGCTACGATCTGAGTGAGATCATCAGATATGTGCAGATCTGACCCCTGGTACACAGATCTGCATCACCCCGATGTCACGCGGTGTCACCTGCAGCCCGAGGCCTGTCACCCTGTCACTTAGCAAAGAGAGAAGTTCTCTAGAAAAGCTGTAATGCAACGCCCAGTGTCAGCCAGCACCCTGAAATGTGTTACTTCAAACCTGCAGACCATCGCACTATTATACATGGTAAATATTACTGCAGACCATCGCACTATTATACATGGTAAATATTACTGCAGACCATCGCACTATTATACATGGTGAATATTACTGCAGACCATCGCACTATTATACATGGTGAATATTACTGCAGACCATCGCACTATTATACATGGTAAATATTACTG
>WSYH01006441.1:0-38239 GCA_036426205.1 Ascaphus truei
GAACTGAAAGCAAGGTGAAGAAAGAGTTGGGTATGTGTATGCAGAATGAATAAGACTGAATGGAGAGCCACAGTATAAACAGTGCTCTACACAAGGTGTGTGTGGAGTGAGAGGGATATAAATGGTGTGGGGGGGTGTGAAATGTGAGAGGTTTGTTAGGCACAACTAAAAGGTGGTGGTACTATTGGTACCTATTGGTGTATGGATGGACAAAAATAAGGAGGATGTATGTGTGCGAGACAGCTGTTGTGGCATAAATATAGCACGTTGTACAGAAATGGCCTCAGCAACCTTCATGGAAGAGCGTTCGCTAGTGTGGTAATGACTCCTAAAAATTAGATCTCTGTTAGGCAACTGCAAGGTCCCGACAGTGCATAAAATTGGTATTATGCAAACCATCCTCTTTCGGGGTTAAGATTACCTTTGAGTTATGGCACCCTCAGATCGTTCATATAGGCCAGAGTCAGAGAAATGTTCGCCAACAGGATGTCTATGGTTCCGAGTGTGATGCTGTGGCGATTGCAGGGGGGAGATTAATTCTCACCTTGTTTAGCCCTGTAATGTCTCACCTATGAGTAGAAGGACCAATGGGCATGTCATGACACATGATGAGGTACACGACATTGCTGCCCTTTGACACCTCTAGCCATAAAACACATCCACACCGGGGAAGGACAAGCACAGATAACATTCCAAGAGACACTGTTTTTATGTTATCCTTGCTTCATTCATTGTAACATCGCCGGAAGAAGAGATCAGTGTATCTCGAAAGCTCGCACAAATAAAAGCATTTCGTTAGCCACAGAACGGTATCATCTATTTATTTTTTGATTATTGAAGCTCGGCTAACACGGTACTGATACCTCTACATGTATATATATATATATATATATATATATATATATATATATATAGCAACTGTAAATATTACTGTATGTTCATTTACATGTCTTAGACAGGTCTGCAACCCTGTCTTTCACCATTATCGCCCAGCACACAGCACTTCCACTGCAGCAAGGGATTCTGGGAAATGACATGCAAATGAGCACACAGTGCCACATTTTGTCTCAAGCTCATATTACATGAGCAACCCTTAAGCCAAAGCTCTGTGTGTGTGTGCGCCTAGATATATACACACACACAGCAAAGAGTTGCTCGCCCCATTAGGAGGTCTCAGACTCTCAGTTGACAGCTGTGTGTGAGGCGAGAGCGCTTAGCCCTGTAACACTCTTGCAGGGGACAGGATCGCGGGAATAGTCCTGGCTGAGTGTTGTGTGGGGGAGCTATAGACTATACACTGACTATAGTATCAGGGGACCCGCAGGCTACACATCATCCACAAGGGGGCGCCGCTGTCACGCGCTTTGAGCAGGAGACGGCCCGTTTCTCACCATGCGGTACTGTGTGTCCAGCAACAGCGCCTCCTCCTGGTACCTCTCAAACAGGGACTGGTCCATCCGCAGCGTGCGGCACAGATCATGCAGAACCACAGGGCGCAGCTGGCGGTGATCTCCCAGCAGGACAACCTGGGGCATAGAGTGACACTGAGTATATACCCACACTATGAGAATACAGCATCACCTGTAACATACAGTGATACTGAGTATGTACCCACACTATCATAATGCAGCACCACTTGTATCATTTGAGTATATAGCATTAGTATATAGGGCTAGTTGCCATGTACCGTGACACCCCAGCAGTCTGTATATAGTCTGCCATACATAGTGATAAAGAGTACCCCCGTATCCCTCCCCCCCCCCCCCCCCTTCTCACCGTCTGCACAAACTTGTGGCTGACCAGCGGGACGAGGGTCTCCGGCTCCGTGCACATCCCACACTCGTCAATGACGAGCTGAGACACGGGCAGGCTGATCAACGTGCGGCTGGAGGCCGTGATACACGTGCACAGGATGATGTCATGGCGAGCCAGCTCCACGCCGCGGGCTTTGGACAGGAGCTGCTTGTATCTGCGCAGGAGAAGGAGAGAGACGACAAGGTGACTAACGGCAAGAGAAAGTGACCACGGGTCGCAGGGGATGGACTCACGTGTGCATATATATATATATATATATATATATATATATATATATATATATATCTATACATATACATATTATATATCTTAATATATAAAATCGAAAGGTTGGTACTAGCTGCGGTGAATCTGATTGGTCCTCAGCCTCTGGCCAATCAGATTGGTGGCTCTATGACGTCACCCGGCTCTATGACGTCACCGAACTCCCTCTCCCTCCCTCCCCCCCACCGGCTCCCGGACGGAGGGGAAGCGCGGCGCAGCCTTCCTGCCCCAGCCGCCAACGCTCACTTCCCTCCCCGGCGGGGGGACAGGCAGTGGGCAGGCAGCCTCCGGAAGGACCCCCTTCCTCCTGCAGCTGCCCCCGGTAAGATGGCGACGCACAGCGGACAGGTGGAGGGTGGTATTCAGTCAGGAGAGAGGGGGGGGAATTAGTCAGGAGAGAGGGGGGGGGGAGAGTCAGGAGAGAGGGTGGGGGAGAGATTCCAAGAGACACTGTTTTTAAGTAATCCTTGCTTCATTCATTGTAACATCGCCGGAAGAAGAGATCAGTGTATCTCGAAAGCTCGCACAAATAAAAGCATTTCGTTAGCCACAGAACGGTATCATCTATTTATTTTTTGATTATTGAAGCTCGGCTAACACGGTACTGATACCTCTACATATATATATATATATATATATATATATATATAGCAGTGGTCTCCAGAGCTGAACCCCATTAATTTCAGCTCCGGGTACCCCCTGCTTCCAGAGATACTTAACTCCGAATCAGGTGCCGGCAACAGCTCTCCTCGGCTGCCAGGGATCACGTAATGGCAGCTGTTTAAATATCCCGTGCCCTGCGGGCCAATAGGAAGCTGTGATGTCATCTGTGCGGCTTCCTATTGGCCCATGTGACACGGGAGCTTGAAACATTAAAGCCCAGTTTGCTCAGCCGAAGTGGCTTCGGAGGTAAGTCTCTCTGGAAGTTGGGGATTCCAGGAGCTGAAATTAATGTTGTTGAGCTCCAAAGACCTCCTGCTTCAACCCTATACAAAACAAAATGCCGGCTTGGATTGCTCCTGGGCAGTAAGAAAAATAATTGTGGGACACATAGCAAATATCATTGGCATGGGAAGGTTGACAATAGATAGTGGAGAAAAGAACACTGTATTGTCATTTTTGAGTAGCTATCCTGTAAGCTAATACAGCTCAACCCCGTTATAACGCGATCCGCTACAACGCGAATCCGCTTATAACGCGATGCAAGCGTGGCTCCCAATTTTCGTATTTATGAATACTTTACAACACCATTATTGGTATCTTAAATACTTTATAGTACGATGCATACAATTGTACATTATTTCTAACGCGATCCGCTTATAACGCGATGTGATTATTTGGACCCCAAGCACAGCGTTATAAGGGGGTTGAGCTGTATGTACAAGAGGCACACCGGTAACAAGCTAACTGTAGAGAAAAAAAAACCGTCACTCAGGATATAACATCCAAACTCTCCGCTCTTGTATATGCCATCAAATGACCAGAAGAAAATGTTGGGTTGATGGATAGCCACAGACAGCACGGTATAGCAGTTTGCAACGCAGGGTGAGGAAATACAGAAGAAAGTGGTCAGATTAATGCAACTTTCAAAAGTCCCCACATCAGGAACTGAAATCTCAGTGTTTGTGTGCCCGCTCCACCTGACTTCCAATAAACATTAAAAACCAAAACAAAGTGAAACAAGAGAAAAGACAGCGCAAACGCAGTAGTGAAGTACTTTCAAATTATATTGAACAAATGAAAATGTATAATATCTGCGTACATCAAGTTAGAACATATCAAGCATGTCATGCACTCAGGCATAGGGATTCCTGAGGAAGTGGCTTCGGCTATGAAACGCGTAGGATTACTGATTTACGAGAGACTCCAACTATCTACGGGTATCTCCAGTGATTGTAATCGAGACTCTACGGGTGCCCACTGCCATTCTGAGCGACGCCGTAAACAGCTGAGGGCTGTCATCACTTTGCGGCTTGTCGCGCAACTGCACAGAGAAGCTGAGTTGTGAGCTGTACGGCGGCCTGTGCTGCTCCCGCACTGTCATCTCCGACCAGCTGGACGGAGGTTCTCCATATGCCAGAGGGAAGTTCCCTGATGTCGACATGAGAACAGCTTCATAATATACAGACATCCACTCTGAGGGTACAGCTGTACTACATCTGCGTGGCCCTGCGAAGGAGTGTTCCTGATGCCCACGGCGAGCGGTGCCTGGTAACCTATGCCTGAGTGCATGACATGCTTGATATGTTCTAACTTGATGTACGCAGATATTAGACATTTTCATTTGTTCAACATAATTTGAATGTACTTTACTATTGCGTTTGCGCTGCCTTTTCTCTTGTTTCACTTTGTCTAGGGGTGTTGAGCCACTCCACACTTTAAACAGCTGCAGACGCCTATCAACATTAGAGGTTGTTGTTTTATTATCATATCACCTAGGTGTATTATGGGTAAATAACTATTTACACTGATAATAGAGGATCACTATAGTAGCGCACTGTACCATCTACTAAAAACCAAAACAAGTTTCTTTGCAATAGATACCGAAACTGGTGTAAACAAGTTGTGTAAAGTCTCTTATTGATCACAGTGCTACATGTGTCTTTTACATGTGTCTTTTCACAAGGCACTTTTGCTAGGTGCTGCAGAGAGACTGACCTAATTTGTCCATCAAAAGCATTTAATCAAAACAGTTTTTTTATTAAACTAGCTGAACATCAAAACAATTATGCACAGACACAGTTATTACGACAATTGTGTTTACAAACACGTAATTCGTGCTTATACTTCCGATTGATGGCACACTGGTGAGATAATCAGATTCATACTGATGAAAAGGACTTTGCAGGACTGCAACTTTAACAAAATGACGGGCCATATTTACTAAGCAGTGCAAAGCCATCAGACAACGTTCGGCGCTGGAGAACTCCTCACAGCATTTTCAAGTGAATGGGAATTAAGGTGTTTTTCATCACCAGAAAGGTGTCTTATGGTATATCACTGCTTAGTATATACAGTATGACCCATAATGTACAAAATATTCTATGTCTAGTGATCCAAAGTAACCACTTCTGTAGCATTTGTACACAGTCTGGCAGATAAGAGATACTGATTGAGTTGCAAAGGTGGGAAATAAATAGTTTCTATGTATAGTGTCTCTGCGGGGTCTTGGTTCTACCTCCGTGTGGTTATCTTAGTGGCTTCCAAGCCTCTCCTCTGGGGATTCCAAACCGGGCCATATGGTGACGATAACCAAGCAGTACTATGTTTGTAACCTAAGTTTATTCTCATAGACAAAAAAGGAGGTAGGGAGCCCGCACACAAGTACATGCAAACAAGAGAGGCAAGTGAATCGGAATAAATCTTTTATTGTAAACTAGCAATAATAACAGACACCATGTGTGGTGTATACAAACACACACACACAGGTAAACAGATGAAAGATGTGAGCTCAAACGAACCCAGAATGATAGTGTAAAATATGAAAAAGCAATACAAAGCTCAGCTCACAACCAGGCAATGGCTGACCGACAGGCGCAAATACAATGGCAAAATATACAAGGGATTCTGGTAAAAAATGGGTCACACTGGGGTAGACAAAGCCAAAAAGGAAATAAAACAGGGGGAGGGAGGGTTTGGGGGGCGCGGGGGGGGGGGGGGATGAAAACAAGAACAAAAATCCAAAAAGGAAGGTAAAGGGGGGAGACAATATTAAATCAAGAGGGGCAACGTATCAGGGACAACAGGCCCGTTCCCAAGGGTTCTAGACCACCATAGTGATTCTCTTACCGGGTTGCCTATGGGAGTACCCAGTTATAAGTTTTACCAGATGCCAATATGAATGGAAAAACCAAGTAAAGCCAATATGCACAAAAATGCTGTAATACAGAGAGAAAAAAAGGAAACCATCCAACACTGGGAAACATCAAGTTACTTCTCATGTTTGTAAAATCCTAAAACCTGGCGTTCTATAAAACATAAAATGACAGAAAGCACTAGCTTTGCTGATTAGATGTAAAGTATTTTTATCGGAGCACAATTTCTTTGTTTTTACCTTGCTGAGCCGGGACTCGAAAGAAAGGGAATTAGTTGATCTGGATGTCTTCATTCCAAAGGTTGTGCCCGGAAGGGCTTTCGCTCTCTCTGTGCCATGGCTCCCTTGTTTGGTTAATGCACTCAAAGAGCGGGCAGAACTCTTCATTCCCTACAGGGAGGAGAAATTAGTCAAGCACACATAGCAAGTGGAAAAGAAGCAGAGGTTATTTTATGAGATAATGAATTCATCTTTCCAGTGGGATTATATTGCAAAATCAGCTTCATGAGAACACTTAGGATTCATCTTCTCTCAGACTGGAATCCTGCTCCACAAATAGAGGCCGGGGGGGAGGGGGGAGGTTCTGAAAGAAGAGGATATATATAGCGTGGAGGGAGTTTTAAAGAGAGGGGAGAGTGTGAAAGAGGGGGAGAACTAGTGTGTGAGTGAAGGGGCTATGTGAGGAAGAGAGGGGGGCAGTGGGAAAGAGGGGAGGGAGACAGTGAGAGAGAGATGGAGGAGTACGAGAGAGAGGGGGAACGTGAGAAACGATAAGGAGGGGAAGAAAGAAAGAGACGGGTGACTGAGAGTGAAGGAGAGGGGGGGCAGAGGAGGAGATAAAGGGGAGGGAGACTGAGAAGGGGGGCAATAGTGTGAGAGAGGGCGGGAGTGAAAGAGAAGTGAGAGAGAGGTGGGGGAGTGGAGGGAGAGCGTATGAGAGAGAGAGAGACATACAGTACAGGTAATAGTAATAATGAAATAACTGAATAACCCCATGCTATCACCCCCTAATATGCACACCCCCAAACCAGCTGTGCGGCTGCATCTTACCCCATCCTGAGACATACTCTGTCCCACAATGAGCAGCTCTTTACCTTTTGTTTCAACATTGTCCCTCATTCCCTCTAGATTGTAACCTCTCAGGAGCAGGGCCCCCATTATCTTCTGTATCTGTTTGTGCTGCTCTGTCCTTACGTGTATGTTATTCTGTTCATATACCGTATTGGCCCGAATATAGTGCTATGTTTTTACATTACTGCGCATATAATACGAGTACAGTTTTCCGAAGAACACCTTCAAAACCTTAGGGTCGCATTATGTGTGTGGGGCCGTTTTATATTCGGGCCAATACGCTAATTGATGTCGCACTGTACCGCGCTACGGAATATGTTGGCGCTTTACAAATAAACAATAACAATAATGAAGCAGGTGTGGGCTGGTAACAAAAATGTTTTCATCTGCAAGATTGTTTTAGGAACAAATGCCCTTATTCTGTAAGGTGTGATAGCGCAGATTACTTTAATGGGGGTTTTGATATGACATCACGTCATCTGCGCTTATCACACCTTACAGAATAAGGGACAAACTCTTCATAGGGTCTCTGGAGTGTTATTAATGTAACCCCTTCCCTGCCTGAGGGACCAGCCAGGCATTGCAAAGTGGCGTTACTGGACCCTCACACAGCTCTGGCTATCCCATCGTCTCCTGGGTCACATTCCTTCACTACCAGCATACAGTGGTTTGAAAAGAAAAAAAGTTTTACCTATCTATCCCATTACATTCCAACTAGCACATCACAGGAAGCGTCTTTTCTTTCTTTTTTTATTTAAGTATTTTTTTTTTTTATTGAGGAAAGTTTAATGAGATTGATAAAGAAAGGAAAACATTTCACATTACGGGGGTTATTACATTAATTCTCTTCTAGGTAAGTATTCAAAACATTGTTTCCCTGATCCTTTACTGTAAATACATACACCAGTGTTTAATCAAATGTAAGCTTGTTACATCACATGTTTATTGTCTTGTTTTTACTCTGTTTGCAACGATTGTTTCTTCTGTCTCCTCAATTCCCTTAAAGCTGCAGTTCAGTCTTTTTTTTTTTTTTATTTATTTTTTTACTTCAATAGTTTTATGTGTGCAATCTCTAATTACCTAAAGAACTGTATAGCTGCAGGTCAATTCATTCTCCATGTATTGATAGGTCGAAATTTGGTGACATAATTAGTGAAGGGATCTGTTTTTCTTCTGCTTGTCTGTCAGTGGAAGCTCATGAATATTCATGAGCACTCCTGCACTGACATGTGCTAGAGGGAGGGCAGTGCTGACAAAGGGGTGTGCCAGGGCTTGTGACAGGACATGAAGGGGCAGTGCCTTAGCAAATGGCTGTTAAAATAGAATACAAGAAAATTGGTCTTTAAAAGTTGTTGTTTTTTAAACAGAAAATGCTAAAAGTATTTTTTCTTACTACAGAACTGATTTATTAAAAAAAACACACATGCAGGATATTGACTGAACTGCAGCTTTAAATTACAAACTGCTTTTTTTCTCCTCCTTTATTTTTTCACTGTCAATCTGTAATCTAAAACCAAAACTGAAAACTCCCCCTCTTCCCTCCCCATTTGGGTAATAATATGTGGCTCTTAAACTGTTATAGCTGATGTCATTATTCACAGGAGAAGAAAGAAAAAACCTGCGCACAGCCAATGGAGTGGGCCACCAAAGTAGTATATAAAAAAATATTCCTTTATTGATCCATGTTAAAAAAGGAGGTGAACACCCTATCCTGTACCTCTGGAAATGATATCTTATAAGAATTGGAAGGATCCAGCGTTGGAGAGCATATATCACTAATCTGTTGGTCATTATTTCACAGTCATGGTGTGAGGCTTATTATTGATTTATTTTTGAATCCTAGAGATTTGTGGTGAGATATATCGCCTGTTATTATTGGGACTATCAAACATTATTCCCTCCATGCGGACAGAGTAACGTTGGTGTCTTCAAAGAGGTTCTTCTATTTCGGCTTTCACCTTCTTTGACATTGAATTGACAAACCAGCCCCATTTCTTGGTCTTTGATTCTGTATGGAAACTTGCTTCTAGTTTATCTATACTCATTAGGTGGAATTGAAAGCATCTGACCTATTTCAAATGGGAGTCAGAAAGCAGCTGGCAGATAAACTCTACACACTTTGGGAATAGCAATAGAAATCCTAATGATCTTGTATATATATATATATATATATATATATATATATATATATATATATATATATACTGTATATGCAGTCATCATACGTCATTCTAAAGGTCTCCAGGACCCGTCTACTTTACCATCAAAGCGTGTCTTCGCATTTAAGACCCAATCTTCCACCAATTCCTTTCAGAAAGCCAGCAAAAGTAACATTATAAATCTGGGTCCAATAAAGAACTAGAAAAGACACGTACTGTCAAAATAACATGTATCTTATGTGAGGAATTAAACATGAATGCGTCTGCATGAGTCTGCAGCTGGCTAGTTTTGATTCAAGCTTTATTAATCTGGTTGCACATAAAGTAAGTAATAGATGCCTTCCAGAAAGGGGGAGGGGGGTGAGAATGATGTTACCAACTCATCTAAAGGAACTTATTACAATTAAAACAGGACATGACATTACTGTATGTAGATCATTAGTATAAAGAGTAAAGTGTATGGTCCGAGGAAAGGACAAGCTTGGCCTGAAACGTCACGCTATGCTTGTACCTGCTCTGATGTCTTAGGCTGCGTCCATAGAAGGACCGACAGCGCTGAGCCGTGCGGACGCTCCTCAATGAGGATGTCTTGAGAGGGGGCTCCCGCGAGCGTCCGCAGGCGTGCTGAGGCGCAGGGATTTTCATCCGAAAGGAGAAAATGTTTTCAGACCGTGCTGAGGACGTCACGTGGCTGCCAACATCCAATCAGGGTGAAGCAGCGTGACGTTGACGCCGGCGCTTCGACCCCTGTTGACCCCGTGACGTCATAGCTCCGCCTCCCGATTGCGCACACTGGCTCGCCTGCTAGTCCATGAAATCGCTCCTGATTGAGCAGGTGAGCTTCAGCGTCAGCGCGGAGGAGCGCGGGCTGCACTACTATGGACAAAGCCTTAAATACAGAGTAAGCTAATTTACAGAAAAGCTCATGTGTGCTTCTTCCACTGCCAATTCTTTCTGTATGTAGATCATATATTTGATTTTTTGTGTGTGTTTGTGGTGACTGCGTTATTTAAAAAAAAAAAAAAAAGTATTAACATATTAGTATGTTAATAGGATTGTTTTCATTATTGTATTCGTAGTGAAATCTCTATATGCTTTAATATTTATGTTTGGTTTGTATTTATGGTAAATCATTATTATGTATTAATGTGAAAACAAATAGAACACGACTTTTGAACATCACATACCGCCTATTCACTAAACGGTGATAAAATCAGTGCATTGCAGAACGACTTTCCATTTTTGATTTATAGCACACTAAAACATGTTGGAAAAAATGGTATTCACTAAGAAAAAATACAAGTTTTTGAAAGTTCGATATAAATTCACGCTATAAATCCTAGCGATCGGCAACAGATTGAAACTGCAGCCTGAAAGCGCTGCATGGAGACGCTGCGTCTCCATGCACGGCTCTTACAGGCGATCGTACAGTTCCAATATAATTGTTAAAACTAGTGTGTGGGAGCAGGAGGTCTCCTGAGCTGAACCTCGTTGATTTCAGCATTGGGGACCCACTGCTTCCTGAGATACAGGTATGGGGTGCCAGTATCCCCACAATGTTAAAGTCCTCCGCGTCACATGACCGGGGGATTTAAATCCTGCAGGGGGATACCGGCACCCCATACCGGGGCCTGTATCTCAGGAAGTAGGGGATCCCTGAGACTGAAATTAATGTGGTTCAACTCAGAAGGCCCCCTGCTCCCGGACACCAGAGTGCAAAAAATAAACAAATAAATGTATAGCTGCTACGGTTATGAAGCTGCTTTAATTTTATTTTTACTAATAGCGTACGTGAGCAGGGGGTCTCCTGAGCTAAACCTCATTGATTTCAGCCTCGGGACCCCCTGCTTCTAGAGATATAGGCCCCGGTATGGGGTGCCGGTATCCCCCTGCAGGATTTAAATCCTCCAGGTCACGTGACGCGGAGGATTTTAATATTCCCATATAATCCCAGAATTAAAAAGCAAAACACCAAAAAAATACCAAAAATAAAAGAAAACTCTAAGACACCATAATTAAAAAGCAAATCAAAAAAATAAACAAGGATTACAAAAATCATCAATAAAGAAACATACGAATTATGCAAAGCAATTAACAAAAATACATAAAAACAAGCATTTGCCAAAAAATGCATTGCTTGTCACTGTATAGACCTAAGGGGGCAGCGATAAAGACATTGGCAGTCAATGGGCAAGCAAACAAATACAAATTTTAAAATAAAATCAAAATACATGAAAAGTCAAAATTACATACATTCAATGTTTTTCTTACTTTTAGGTGCCTTCACCCTCCGATTCCCTGTGTATAAGGAAGCTCTCCATCCGCGATGCAATGATCCTCAGCTTCAGGTAACTTCTTTTGTTCTTTCTTCATTCTTCTCTTCTTTCTTCTGTACTTGTAATCCATTCCAGGGGGAGATGTTGTCCGGTTCGTCTTCTTGAAGCCAAATGAGACGGTACAGGCCTTATATAAGGCCTGTGACATCACATTTTACTGTCAAATGACATACCTCTAATCCTATTGGATTGTATACCATGTGACAGAACCTCTTTTTCTTTTAAAGGATGTGACGTCATGTAAAGGAAGGGAAGCCAGCCAATTAGGAAGGCTGTGCTTTCCCCCCCCCCTTTAAAATGATGTCACCAAAAACAAGACATCTGCCATCCCATGTTACTCCAACCAATTGGATTATGAGATACACCATGTGAGGCATCACACGACATATCCCCAATCTGATTGGTTGCAGTAAACCATGTGACAGAGTCCATTTTTGGAAAGGATGTGACGTCATCGAAAGTGAGCGACAAAATTGATTTGAAAGTTCAATAAGCTTATCTCTCTTTTGTGAATAGGCCCCATAGAAAACATTTATTATTAACCACTTTCAGTAGAATAATAACATTTCTCAGTTACAATGAATTCCCGCCCCAAGGAGCTTGGAATTTAATTTTGGCGCCTTATGCACAGGATGATAAAGGACCATGTTTACTAAGCGGTGCTATTCCATAAGACGCCTTCTGCCCCCGGAAGCCTCCCTTTGAGCCGGTTTACTTCAATCAGTTGTAAGGTGCCTTGTGGAGCTAGAAGATGTCTTATTCATCACAAGGAGAAAATAGGGCCGGTTCAATACAAAAAAGTTTGGGAGCCAAAATTCCCCAGCTCCTATGCTGGGACAAAGGGGGAAACAGCACAGATTTATCATAAAGAAAAGTCCTGTTGCTTTCAAAAAAAAAAAAAATAAAAAAAAATATATATATATATATATATATATATGAGCGTAGCTACAGCCCGGGCTCTTGGGGGGCCCACTCTCCCCCTGTAGAGACAGACGGGGGGAGATGGTATGCAGCGGCGGGCCCCCGGTGTTAAAGGATAAGCCGGTAGAAGAATCAGCAGTTGTTACACAGGCAGAGCAGGACGGCAGGGGAGAATGGGTTCTAGCAGTCTGATCCAGAAGTCTTTATTACTTCTGGTGTCTGCTGCTGGAGCGTGCTCCTCCCCTGTCGTCCTGCTCTGCCTGTGTAACAACTGCTGATTCTTCTACCGGCTTATGCTTTAACACCGGGGGCCCGCCGACGCATATCATCACCCCCCGCCCGTCTCCATTACCACAGGTAGGCACAGGTAGGAGGGGGGGAGGGGATCTAAAGAGGGGAGATCTGATGATGGTGATGATGATGATGATGAGGGGGACTGGGGGAGATCTGATGATGATGAGAGGGAGATATGATGATGATGATGTGGGGGAGATCTGATGATGGTGATGATGGGGAGATCTGATGATGATGATGAGGGGGAGATCTGATGATGATGAGGGCGAGATCTGATGATGATGGTGATGAGGGGGAGATCTGATGATGATGCGGAGATCTGATGATGATGAGGGGGACTGGGGGAGATCTGATGATGATGGGAGGGACTGGGGGAGATATGATGATGATGATGATGAGGGGGAGATCTGATGAGGAGAGAGCTTATGATGTGGAGAGATATGATGATGTGAAGAGATATGATGATGAGGGGGAGAGCTGATGATGAGGGGGAAAGCTGATGTAGGTGGTGATGATGAGTGAGAGAGCTGATGGTGATGAGGGGGATATCTGATGATGGTGATGAGGGGGAGAGCTGAGGAGAGATGATGGGGGATGCAGATGAGGAGGGATGATGAGAGAGAGGATCGGGGAGAGGATGGGGTAAGAGAGAAAAAAATTGCAGTCAATATTAATATTAATGGGGCCATGACAAAATGTTTGCCCGGGGGCCCGCACATATCTAGCTATGCCAGTGTGCGTGTGTGTGTGTATGTGTATGTGTATATGTATATATATATATATATATATATATATATATATATATATATATATCCTGGGGGCCCGCACATATCTAGCTATGCCAGTGTGCGTATATATATATATATATCCTGGGGGCCCGCACATATCTAGCTATGCAAGTGTGCGTGTGTGTGTGTATATATATACAGTTAGGTCCGGAAATAATTGGACACTGATACAAGTTTTGTTATTTTGGCTGTGTACCAAAATAAATTCAAGTTACAGTTAAATAATGAATATGGGCTTAAAGTGCAGTCTATCCGCTTTAATTTGAGGGTATTCACATCCAAATTGGAGGAAGGGTTTAGGAATTACATCTCTTTAATATGTAGCCCCCTCTTTTTCAAGGGACCAAAAGTAATTGGACAATTGACTCAAAAGCTGTTTCATGGACAGGTGTGGGCTATTCCTTCGTAATTTCATCATCAATTAAGCAGGTAAAAGGTTTGGAGTTGATTCCAGGTGTGGCATTCGCATTTGGAAGCTGTTGCTGTGAACCCACAACATGCGGTCAAAGGAGCTCTCAATGCAAGTGAAACAGGGCATCCTTAGGCTGCAAAAACAATCCATCAAAAAGATAGCAGGAACATTAGGACTCTACTCTCTGGATCCCTGGGTCTTTCGAAAGACATTTGTTTCTAAGACATCCAAGGAGGTCTTCACTATTGAAGACTTCATTACATGTAACTCTGTGTTCATAGTTTATCTTCTTGAGTGCACATGTGGGCTCTATTACATTGGTAGGACTAAACGTAATCTAAAAATTCGTATACAAGAGCACATTCGGAACATTAGGAACGGTTTCGAGAAACATAGTGTATCGTGACATTTTTTAATACATCACCAAAAAGACCCCTCTTTTCTAACATTTAAGGGTATTAAGCATGTTTCATGTAACAGAAGGGGAGGGGATAGACTCAAGGCTTTATCCGCCCAAGAATCATATTGGATCCATAAATTAGACTGTATGGTTCCTAAAGGGTTAAACGAAGACCTTGATGTCTGGGCTTTCTATTAAGCTTTATGCTATATAATGGTTTGTGTTAATTCAAAGCTCTCTTAGTAACTTGGTTCCATTGAACAAGCATAGGTAGTACATTGTTATTTGTCAGCATGTATAGTTCTTAATTTAATATTCTGTTTCTCTTTTGCAGATTTTATATGTATTTTATTAAAGATGTGTAATAATCATTTTGTTATTCTGTTTAATTCGCTATCACGTCCCAGTGACTATTTCGGCACATCCAATTGGTTCCCGGTCTTAATTAGCTGACCAATGTGGGAAGATGTGTGTGTATATAGTGCTCAGGCGTAATGACAATGAATTTATCCCTGAAGAAGTAGCACTTCATAGCTACGAAATGCGTAGGATTATTCTGTTATTTTATTGGTACCTTTTATGCCTTCCTTACCAATCCTGTGAATATTCTATTAGGTAGTTATCAGGCTACCATTATTTTGTGTATCTTTCTCAAGTTACACCGCTCGGGTGTTTACTGCTGGAGATACGCCTGCCGTGTGACGTCACACGTATGCGCAGACATTGGGGGGAATCGTCATTGCCAGCCGCCGGACATACAGGCTGGAACGCGAATACCTCTCTGTGTTCCGCCGCGATTGACACTTTGCCAAGTGGTTACATAGACTTTCCTCAACTACACACAAAGTGTGTTTTACTGGATCGAGGATTCTTTCCATCAGTGCCACGAGTGTTACCGAGACGACAACGGAGTGCCCGCTAAACGTGATTCCGATACGATCTGGATGTTGGTCGCGAGTTGCAGTGATTGTGAGAGACGACTTGTGCAGATGACATCTGGAGACTGCTGAAGACCACTTACCTGAGAGATCTCCTTCTATTGCCCACCCTGATGCCAGCTGTGTGGTAAACTCGTGTATTGATACACGAAATGTTTATGTTCTTTTATATTGATGTACGCAGAATACTTACCCCTTTTTTATACTAAATACGTTTTTGATATACTTCACTATTTGCGTTTTACGCTTTTTTTCTTGTCTTTTATTTCAAGCAGTCATTGCCTGCAAAGGATTCTCGACAAAGTATTAAAAATGAACATTTTATTTATGATTGTGTTAATTTGTCCAATTACATTTGAGCCCCTGAAATAAGTGGACTGTGTAGGAAAATGGTTGCAATTCCTAAACGTTTCATACGATATTTTTGTTCAACCCCTTGAATTAAAGCTGAAAGTCTGCACTTCTATTGCATCTTGGTTGTTTCATTTCAAATCCATTGTGGTGGCGTACAGAGCCAAAATTATGAAAATTGTGTCAGTGTCCAATTATTTCCGGACCTAACTGTATATCTTTGCCGCTTTTTTGCATAGAGAGGATAGAAAGGGGTAATTTACTAAGCTCTCCCAGCTGCAAAACTAGTGCAAAAGAGTTACACCAGGTTTATTATTATTATCGTTTATTTATAAAGCGCCAACATATTCCTCAGTGCAGTATAGTGGGGGTATGGAGTTATGTATATTAAATAAACATAACGATATACCGAATATGGAGAAGCATGCACAAACAGATACAAAGAGGTAATGCAGGCCCTGCTAGTGAGCACTTCTTACAATCTAGATAGAATAAGGACAATGTTGTACTAAAGTGGCTGCCCATTGTGTGACGGAGTATGGTGCAGCCGCACAGCTGACCCCATATAGATTTGGGGGTGAGGATGTTTGGAGTGGTCAGTGGGAAGTTTGGTCCAGCTGCACAGCTGGTCCCAATAGGCTTGGAAGGGGAGTGGTAGATGTTAGGGGTTTGCCAGATAGGCTTCCTTGAAAAGGTGAGTTTTCAGAGAGTTTGTAAATGGTTTATTATAGGAGAACCCCAATGACCTTCAATGGGGTTCCTTTTCTTTGGGAAATATTGAGCTGTTTTTGTACTCGGTTTGCCTCAGTTTTACACCTGGAAGACTTTAGTAAATAAACCCCAGAGTGTTAGGGAAAAGGTGTATTTGTGGCTATGTACTAAATGTCGGAAACAGCTTTTTCGGCGCAAAATTGATGCATGGAAATCTCATTTTAATCTGCGATTTTTGCATGTCTGTACTAGCCTGATATTTCTTAACCTGCCCAATCAGCAACAATAATGATTTTTTTCTGTTTTTTTGGAGCACACAGAAATGCACTGCACTAGGTGGATATATGCTAATGTGCAAACAAAAATGTTTCTGTTCCAAAAAAAGTAGATAGCGCATCACCATAGTCTGCCAAGTTCAACGTGACCTGAGCCCTAAAAAGCCTGTTCCTAGTGTTAGCGCAGAATTAAATTGCTATGTATCAACCCCTTAAATGGATTTGATGCAGCCCACATGTTTAATTATATACGTTAACAACATCTATTATTTTCACAGTATGGCTATTATAAATAATATGACACTACTAATTTATATGTACTGTACTAATACTTGTTATACATAAAAAATACATCCAATACTGTTTCAATTTAAATGGTATTTGTAATGTGTTCAACATGGCACAATGTGTCAACATTAATTTCAAGCAACAATCTAATAATAACTTTATTTCATATAGGGCTTTTCTCCCAAGGCTTGCACCTCTTTTTAGCACTGAAATGTTGATGCACAATCACAAGCTTTATTTTTATACAGACGTTATTGGAGGAATACATGGAGCCTGGTGAATTTAATGGGATAACCATAAATAATGAATAATGTTATGTTACTTGATTTGATATGGACATTTTGACTATTAGATAGACATTATGAAGGTATTTCATAGTAAACATGTATTGACCATGCAGTAAAGCACACTGATGATAGTTTGATGAGTTATGAATGCCCAATATTGCTTCTGAAGCTTTATGATTAAATCAGAGAACCTTCTTTGCAGATAGATTTACAATGATACCTTCAGATGTAAATCTGTTGGATGGACTTTTGTGATAATAAAAGCTCGTCAAACATATACAAATAGCAAACATGCTCCAATCAATAGTATCAACCTGAGAAGCAGGACATTATTTAAGGACCAGGTCTGGCGTATTAAAGCAGCCTATGCTCTGTAGCAGCGTTGTTCAACTGTCTCCTCGGGGGAATCTCAGTCTCCTGGCTGCAAAACGGGTACAAAACTTACCCGTTTTATCAAAGAATTAGGTCCCTCACAATGGAATTTGTTGCTTTGATATAGCAAATAAAAATACCAATTGTGAGCACATTCACCTCTCAGGCAGGTCACTAACCTGCATGTCCCCATTATCTCTTAGCATACAAGCTTCTGGGCAATGACATGCAAATGATCTCTCGCAGTCACCTTTTGCTTTTTACCCATTTTAACATGGACCCCTATAATATTATGCCTGCCGTATGACACAGTGTTGCAGCACAGCCTGGTTTAAAGAAGTGCAAAGCCAGCAAACATACTCGTAGACAGCTTTTTTACCTTTTGGGTCTCATCAGTATGAGGATGGTTACTATGACATGTGAATGTGCACATAAGTGGTATTTTTATTTGCTGTCCACTGTATGGTGCGGGGTATTTTTCACTTTTTTACTCACCATAACTTACTTTGTGTCTGGTTGCTAGAAGGTGGAGGTTTTTTGCCTTTGTTTTGCCCCAACAGGGAGACTTATACATATCCCCCATAAGATTTTCCGCATGACCAGGTGATTATGGAACATGACAATGCAGAGAGTATGTGTGTAAATACAGTACTGCCTGGTTATCTGCAACACATGGGCTGGCAGCAGTACTCTGATGTGGGGGATACAATTGGCAAAGCATTGCTCAGAAGTATCTCCAGCTGCCCACAACATTCACGTTCCTCTCCTGCCGCGATTAGTATATATTTGTTTGATTAATGATATTAGCATGGCTCGACAAATACACTAGCCTGCTGATTTGAGCAGCTGGCGAGTAGGGCGCCCGGTGGCAGAAGAGGAGGACTGAAGACCACGGGAGCGGCACAGGAAGAAGACAGCTGGCGGCGGGAGAAGAGGACAGAGGACCACCATGTCAGGTGGAGCAGGGCAGCAGAAGCGTTAGACAGCTGGCGGCGGAAGAAGAAGAGCATTGACACCATGTGAGCAGCACAGGAGACCCGCCGGGGAGGAGCTGCGCTGTGGCACGCTCCTCCCCGCCTGTTCTCCTATGCCGCTCGCATGGTATCAATGCTCTTCTCCTGCTGCTGCCCACCCGCTGTCTAATGCCTATACTGCCCTGCTGACATGGTGGTCCTCTGTCCTCTTCTCCTGCCGGCAGCTGTTTTCTTCCTGTGCCGCTCCCGTGGTCTTCAGTCCTCCTCCTCTGCTGCCGGCCGTCGTCTTCCTCCTCTGCTTCACCAAAGCCAGGTAAATGAGAGGAAGAGGAGGGGGGGTGAGAGGAGGAGGGGTGAGAGAGGAAGAGGAGAAGGAGGGGGGTGAGAGAGGGAGGGCACGCTCAGTTGTACAGTGCGATTACAAAAAAAAAATGGGGGTGGGGAGAGAGGGGGCGAATTCCTTTTTTGTCTGGCAAGTAGCATTTTTCATAATTTGTCGAGCCCTGGATATTAGTAACAGCGAGAAGGAAATGTCAGGGACGTAACTAGTTATTGAAAACAACCGTATTCAATATGCAGTGAAGCTGCTTCCCTGTGCTGGAGAAGATGTTAGCTCCACTCATTTCAGTGGAGCTGAACTCTTCTCCAGCACTGGGAAACTGGGAGCACAGCATAATTAGCAGGGACCTAAAATTCACAGACTGATATCCGCAGTATTACTTAAAAGTATAGAGATTGTAAGGATGATGACCCATGGGTAATAACTAGGTTTGAAAACACATGCTCTGCTTTTTTACAATGGGGAAATAATATTCTAAAGATAATACATGAAGAAAATGCTGGTAGTTCCAAGAGGTATTTCCATTAGATTTACAGAAGAGAGTATGCTAGTTATTCTGCTTCAATGGAAAACTCCTCACAAAAATATTTTGGACAAAAAGCACAGGAAATCCTAGCATTCTTACAAATATTCAGCATTTTTTCCCCTTTAGAAACCAAATACACATTTTTAAAAATACTTTGAAAGTACATAAGCATCATAGGAAAGGACAAAAAAAAAAGTGAAAAGAATGCAGCGCACTAATTGATATAAATAATTATAAGTGACACTTAAACCAGTGGATGAAGTGGTCTAAATTAGGACTCACCTGCTGACATGTGATTGAATTAAAAAGATACAATGTGTATCAAAAAGTGAATGATGTAAAAAAAACAGCAACAAGACCTTATGCCAAGGATTAGGAATGATAGTCTGCTGCTTTCCAAAGATGGTGGATCGTGATCTCAAAGCACTAGAGAAAAAAGTGTGTGTGCCGACCATGCACATTTTAAGTTAAACTTTTGTGTTTTGTCACAGAAAATGTATTTGTGATGGTGATGTTTTTAATTAAACATCAAGTTTGAATTAGAACGCGCGTGCACAACAAACACCCCGTTTTACCTATTTGCACTTCTATATGTATAGTAACTGTGAATTCCTCGTGTGTGTGCGTGCGTGTCTGTGTCTCTGTGTGTGTGTCTCCCTGTGTGTGTGTCTCCCTGTGTGTATGTGTGTGTCTCTGTGTGTATGTGTGTGTGCTGCGTCTGCGTGCCCTGCCGGCAGCACCGGATCCTGCGCATGCGCACTGAGCGCGGGAGGCCTCCGCATGCAATTAACGCAATGCCCTGTCTTAACAAAAACAGCACTTAACTCTGTTATCCAGCTTTGAAGATTCCCGTTAGCACTTAACAATGCGTTAACTTAAGTTATAGTATAAGAAAACGGTGGCGCTCCCTTTCAATAGCACACACAATGTAATAAACTAATAATAAAAAAATATATATATATAAAATATCAAATGTAAAATATACAAGACCAGCGCACAATACTGGCCCAGAATATAAGATTGCTGCTCAGCCCCAGGGAGGATCTTCCCACGATCCTCGTAGTGAGATAAGAAAAAGAAAAAGTGGGGGGGCGCAAAAAACAAATGGAAATAAACATCAGAGATATCACTGACACATCAACAATGATAGTAAAAATGAAAATAGAAATAAAAGGTGCTGTGAAATAAGCTAACTTTAGTTAGCTCATTGTTAAGTCAATAATGCAGTTCTGAAGATCTGGGGCTTAGGCCGCGTTTATAGTGCCGGTGACGCGACCGATGACGTCACCTGTCGCCACTGGCGAAAGTTACACTTCAGTTTGGGGCAACGTCGCTGGCGACAAGGCCAGTGATGTCACGAAGGGAGTTGGCAGAGTGCAGTAGGCGCTCTGTGGTTGGTGTAGATAGAGACAGTCACACGTGGCGACTGTCTGTCCCAAAATCAAATTTCAATTGCTTCCAAATTTTTTGTCGCTCCGTCATTCTGTCGCTGTCGCGCTTACTATAAGCGCATGTGACGGATTCAATGTATTTGTTTTGCCACGACATCACATAGCTGTTGCCGGGCACTATAAGCGCAGCCTTAGAGTTTTGCAATGATAATAAAGTGGTGCATTGCTTTTGCGCCCATTTTACACCCATGAGACATTAGTAAGTAAATAACTAGAGTTGTACCTGGTAGTGAGTTTTGAAAAAAACGGGTAACGGGTACCCGGCCAAAATCAATAGTTCTACCCAGCCGGATACCCGGTTACCCGGTTTTTCAATTACCTGCATGGTGGCGGCGACATATAGAAACAGCAGCAGCGGTCCTGTGGCGGTGGCAGCATCGGAAGTGTCTTCAGCCGACGTGGGACAGCAGGAATCCATTCCACAGCAGCGCAGTAGGTAAGCAGTGTGAGCCGCTGGGGAACCATGTGACCAGAGCAGGAGACGGAGCGTTCCTATTTGGCAAGTCCGTCTGTCCAATATGAACGCTCCGCTCCTGCTCCGGTCACATGGTTCCTGGCGGCCACACTGCTTACCTACTGCGGTGCTGTGAATGGATTCCTGCTGTCCCACGCCGGCTGAAGACACACTTCTGTTGCTGCCACTTATTTTTCAGCAACCCTGACATTACCCGACGCCCGGGTATTTCCCCGGCGCCGGGCCCACTTCTCAGTTGCCGGGTCCGGGTAATGTCCGGGTAGCTGGAAATGTGCCGGCTAACGCCAGGTACCAGGTATTCCGGGTACTCGGTACATCACTATAAATAACCGCTCAGGTTTCTCCAGAATGCTGCAGCACAGAAAGGGAACCATCCCTGTTGAAAACATAAAGGGGCGTATGTAGCAAGTGTCGCAAATGGCTTCTTGGCACACACCTGGAGCGCGGAAATCTGATTAAGTTTTGCTCGTGTGCACCTATAATAACTTGACTTTGTCTGCGCCATAAGAGTCAAACGGATTATATTGTTAGCAGAGAATTACGTTGCTACAAGATATGCATCAAATGCTGGTTATCACACCCATTCAGGAGTAACTCCCATTGACTTGAAAGGAGTTGAAGTGGGAACGGGTGGAATAATCCAGCACTAACATTTGATGGCCGTGCCTCAGTGTATCAACCAAACATGTATTTGACACTGCACAGATGTTTCATATACTGGTTAACAAAATGTATTATTTTTACAGTTGTGACTATATAATAATATTAGACCTATAATTTATAGTTATACATAAAACAAAATACACATCTTTTGTTTTATTTCCATTGTATCAAGCAGGTTTCAACTAACATAATCAACCAATCCTCATTTTAAAAAACGAACTATGCCTCATCCAGTGTGAGAAAGTCACATAACCTTCATGCATAGGATTCAGTGTATAGAGGTTTTGTATTACTTTTATGCACTAACATTTTGCCCACTATTTATTTATTTATTTTTCAAATGTTATTACATAAGCCCCAAAAGGTCTGTTAAGTTGAATGTGAATGGGCCAGCCAGTGGTGCAGTTTCTTATGATGGACCTGTTTTTTTTTTTTAAATTGTAAACATACTGTCCTGGTACAATGTATCTGGAAATCTTGGCTGCTTTTAACATGATAATGTAGAATCTTAAAAAACATAGCCATAAAATAACATATCTGTATTATATAATGAACAACATCTTAAAAACAAACATATTGGTAGAAATCTATATCTAAAATCCAATGCATAAATAAAAATTATATATATATATATATAAATTAAAAAACAATAATATCTATATAATATATATATATATCTATTATTATATAGATATATATATATATATATATCTATATAATATATATCTATTATATAGATATATATATAATATATCTACATATATATATCTCATCTCGTTCTATATTTTCTTTGTTTTCGTTGTTCTCTTTTTCTTTTTCTCTTTCTTTTTATTCTTTTCTTAGATTCTTGCTAGCACATGTCTCTCTCCATATCACTCTTGTTTATAAATCATCTCTGTTGGTATACTTCAGCTTAAAGAGGCAGGTTAGTAAACTATACAATTATATTGATCATTTATCAAATATTTATGTGACGGTCTCTTGTTAACTTAGATATCCCAGATAGATTTATTACAGAGACGTAGGACATAGATTGTTGTATCAGCTCGTGAATGATAATCAGATTCTCCTTCTATTTCCCTATCGATACTTTTGAATATAGTGTACAGTTGCTTTCTAAGCTTGGTCATAATAAACAGATATTGATTAGGTCATGTTTAAAGCAACTGGGTATATGTTTAAACAGCAAGACCACAGAACATGGGGAGGACAGAGGTAACATACAAATTGTGTCAAGGAAGCACCACCCTCATAAAGTAAATCCCAACGACGAAATGATTGAACAATTAAAAAGTGGCCGCTAATAGATAGAGGATTTAAAGAGAGGGAAGGCCCAGGACCACCCCTAGGAAGTAGGAGGGACCTACAAAACGTGTGGGTGAGAGTCAAATGTGGCTTTCCATCATCATTGCCGTGAACGCTGGAAGTGACTTCAACCATAAGTGATGCCAGAGAAGGAAAGCGCATAGAAGAAATGGGATCATATTGCCCTGGGCTAAACATCTGCACTTTACCTGTTTTATATGTTTTTTTAGATTGCACAAAAACACATCAGAGCACAATTATGTGATTTATATAGAAGGGAATCATTAAAGGCGCGATTATTACGAAGGCTTGATACTTAATGAAAACAGACTTAGAAGGTTCAATAGAAAGAGAACGTTATTTTCGACATATTATACTATATTTTTGTTCATTTTTTTCATTTCCTTTTCTATCTACAGTATATGTGCTGTTCGTGGAGTGAACTTTATTTCAAGAAACAATTTGGAGGTATTGTCGGGAAGAAGTTAATTAGATTTAAGGAAAGGAGTATATTATAGTGTATGTATATGTACTCTAGCGCTTTTTTCCTGAATTTGAGTGGACTCATACTGTACTGCGTAGCCTGCAAAGGTTGAAAATTATAATATCAATTACTTACAAATATTTTTAGCATTAACGTGGAATGATGTAATGTTATGGTTTCATAAATCTGTAAATTATAAACGGTGTCATGGTGTTGTTTTAGTCAGAGCTAGTACAAAGCTTTTAGGCCTCATCTACTGTATATGGTATTTGCCTCTATTTACAATAAATGAACTTATTATGCCAATCTGAGCAACTGGATACCACACACCATGACATTTATGTCCCCGGCATGCAAAACAGGCAAAACGAATGCAAAATACGGCGCTGCATTTGTCAAAGCACAAAATCCCATTTTCAATGGGAATGTTTTCCTTGATAAATTTGGTACCGATTTTATAGGTTGTTTTGCAGGAATATATGGCCGGGGCAAAACTGGAGTAAAAAACACTGGCACTAGCTAAAAATTCACTGTACCCTTGGAAAACATTTTTCTCTAATATAATCTAGTGCAGGGTTTTTTTTCTATACATTGCCCCAGTGTTTGCCGCCGGAAGACTGATAGATAATCCTCTTAAGTACAAGACGTTTTTAGGTGGTCTTTAAGCTTAGCAAACATGGCTAACTATACCTACCTTACAGTTTTGTAAATCAACCCCAGTAATAGTAATTACAACCCTTAAGTAAATCTAGCACAAGGTCATATAAAAGAAACATATATAACTGATCCGTATCATCAATCGCTTGCGGAAAGTAAAGCTTCTCCTACTGTATCTCCTCTTCCCCATTTTGCTTTCTAACTGTAGTTTACTGTACTGTAGTTTGAGCTGCCAAAATTGACACAGAGGGGTTATTACAATGTCCTCCGCTGCAAACTGGGGCAAAAACCAGTGCTAAACCAATTGCACCAGATTTAAAGAATGGGAAATAATTTGCTTCCAAGGGGATTCCATTCGTTGATAAATATGGTGCATTTTTTTTGCACTTTTTTGCCTCGGGTTTTGCAGCCGGAGACTTTGGTAAAAAGATCCCAAAGAACCTTGTTACATTCACACATAATGCTGTAACCCGTACATGACATATTCAATGTATTATTCTTTTTTGCTTTTAGTCCTCTTATTTTCTCACTTTAATAGTCTTTAAATATATCAAACTCTAAAGAAAACATTTGACATTACATTGGAGTAAATAAATTAGCTGGAACAATACCTTCTTAACCTTAATACAGTATATCGAGGCACTTTGCTCCAATGTGCTAGTATAAGTAGGAGTGATTTTAGGGAGCAAGCAGGAGGAGTAGGAGGCAAATATGTGCATATCACACCCTGCTGTTTGGGGTCATTTACCAATGTTGTTTCCTTGGTATACATATGTACAGTTTGTTTGGCCAATTTTTGGACTGTGAGACTCTGATAATAGACCTTGATATCATTTTTTTGCCTTACTAAAAGCTGCACAGCTGCCAAATGTATGACACTTTTCAATTCTATGCATATAGCATATGAGGGCAACATGGCACATGGATTTTACCTGAGCGGCTTCTTGTGGAGGCGAGTACCGCTGGCACCGAGCGCGCTCATGCTTGGAGAGTGCTCCAAGCATGTGCGCCGGTGTTCTGCTTGTACGCGCGCGCGGTGGAGGGTGGGGGCATTGCGGGTAGTTGAGCACGCGGGTAAGTATAGTTTTTTTTGTTTATCTAAGCGACGATTACGGTGAGCGTGGTGTGCCCGCGCACCACGCCGCGCGCACTGCGTGAGTGGGGACTTACATATATCTATATATGTAAGTAACCGCTGCAAGCGCCGCCCGTTCAGCCCGCTCACGCTAGTGGGGGACTCAGCCTAACATTCTTTGGGGGGTTATTTATTAGTCTCCTGGCTACAAACCAATGCACCAGATTTACCCACAAGAAATCCCCATTGGTTTCAACTGCAATGTTTTTCCCTAACCATTACAGTTCCCCCGGTGACGGTACTGGTACCTAATTATTAGGTACCTGGTACACGTCATGGGCACGTGCTTATTTTTAGGGGGTGTATTAGCTGACGCACCTATAGAGTATCCAACCTGATTCAAAGTATAGGTGAAGCCTCCTCCTCTTCTATTTTCGGCATCTGGGGATGCGAAGTGCCAGAGATCCCGGTGGGATCCTGGCACCCGCTGACCCCTGACAGTACAGCATTAGTAAAGCTGGTGCTTTTTAGTTTTGGCTCCACATTTGCAGGCGGGAGACTTTAATAATAACCACTTTAAAACTGGATAACTATAGTCTCATTTTATACCTTAAATCCCCAACTTTCAAATACTGTTACTTAGTAAACCAAGATAAAATAAGTATCTTTCTTACATTGTCTCTACGGGCCCTATTTATCAAAGTCTCCCTAATGCAGGATTGGGGCAAAGTTAAAGCAGCAAATGGAACAGGATTTACCAAAGAAAAGTTTTAAAAAAGGGTATTCCCCCCCTTTTTTCACTGTTTGTGAAGCCAGAGACATTGATAAGTAATCCCCCAATTGGTCTATTCACGCTGCCAAACTGGTGTAAAACATTGCATAAATATAATCACAGAGAATATATTATTGATGTTAATTGAACTGACATATATGGAGATTTTTGGCCCCGGGTTTGTCCCAGCTTTGTCAGCAGCACGAAAAATAAACCTATAAGTATTTTTTAGTGCAATATTTGGCTAACCCTGAAAATATCCGTCTGGTAGTTGCTGAGAATATTTTGTTACTCTGGGTAAATCTGATATGCCCATATTTCCCTGGTATATAGATGATTAACCATTTCAGGAAGCCCTTTTTTTAGTAATTTTGGTAGAGGCAGGAAAATATTACCCTTTACCAACATCGGCCATATTCAAACCCACAATCCTTCCACAGCATTGTAATCCCAATTACATAGTCGCGTTCAAACACCATCGAGTTTAGCAGAGAACTCTACCACCACGGGCGAGTGTAACGTCACAAAGGAAAGAGAGATTTAAATACTTACAGATATTTCTTGTAGGATTTATATTTGTTAAAAGGGGAACTGCTCTCTTCGCCTGCTGTCACCCAGCATGTGCAGACGCAGACTGAGTAATTCGTGTTTTTCAAGTTCTTCCCTGGAGGAAAACCACAGTGCAGGCGAGACCACAGAGGCGTGCTTGAGCAATGATCACATATCGGAAGCAAGCTACTTCACCCGTTCTCTGGCACTCAGAACACACACTCAGACATTCTAATATAGGAAAATGAACACGTCTTGGACACTCGGCAGCACCTGAAGCCCCTGTTTATTCCACGTCTGAGGCCCTACATCATGTTTCTCTGTATCAGTGGGGTTTACGGTGCCTTTGTCAGGGACTAAACTTTCCTGAACTCCCTAGTGCATTGTACCCATCCAATACTATAGTGACAAACACCGGCCAAATCCTGATGCAAATTGAGGGCATTAATGCTTGCAAACACATGCCTGGCTGGCCTGTTAGCATCAGCAAAAGGTACATTTTTGAAGAAGGCTGGAAGAAAGAGGTTCCATCTCCATCTCTAACATTTAAAGGTTGTGATGAAAATGTGTTTTGTAACTTTCAAAATCTGGAGTTAGGTTGCAAGTCTGTTTTCCGTATGTAAAACTCTGAGACCAATTGCCACAGCTGCAGGAATAATCAGGGAGACGCTACTGGTTCCATTAACTTGTTGGAGCAACAAGTTGCTGCCTTTTACCAAGTTAGGACAATAAACAAACAACAGGGAAGCGCTATATGAGTTAGCTTATAGCCACAATCACCCCTCTCACTCCTAATGGTTCATGTCACCCACAACCTATCAATGGGATGGTTTATAAGTATATATATTATAGGATTCAATTTTATATCACACTCATTAAGGTGTATTTCGTTCCAATTTATGTTATTTATTTTTCAATCACACCTGGATTTATATTTGTCAATCCCTTGTACGGTGAGTGGTTTCACGAATTGATCACCAGGCGCACGAATTTTTTCTTTTCTTTTCACCCAGTTAGTTGCAGAAGGACCTGCACTGCATATTGTAGCTCGCAGGCAGGGCTCAGACAGATTTTCCGGGGCCCAGGACTACAGTTCTGACCCCCCCTCACCACCGAAAATCCCCACCCTCCATACATATCAACCACCCCCCACCACCCCAATATATACAACCCCCCCCAAATACAGTACATTAAAACAAAAAAAACCTCCCCATACATTAAAAAAACATTAAAAAAAAAAAAAAACCACCTCCCCATAATATTAAAAAACAACAATACATATAACCCCCATACATATATAAAAGACCCCCCATACATATTTTAAAACAACAATACATATTTAACAACAAAAAAAGAGAGAAGAGATAAGGGGAGCACAAATGGAATATATAACCATAATTAATCAGCTAGATATGTAATCATGGAAACATCACGAGAGTGAGATCAACACACAGATGCTAAGAAAGCAACAGTGATGGGACACAGATGGTGGTGATAGTATGGAGGGAGGAGAATGTCTGATGGGCTCACTATTGGCTAGGAAATGTGTAGATAAAATAGGTGCTAAACATCACGACGCAATGAGGCCAAAAATAAAACACATAAAATGTACACAATGTACAATACTGTACAATATAGGCCAGAAGTATTTCTGCAACTCAACCCTAAGAGGATCCTCCCACGGTCCTCGTGTAGTGATAGATAGGGGGACCAAACCATATGGGAAAGAGATGAAATACAATATGCCAATGCGTGAGCAGGTGAGCAGCGAAGTTACTGCACACGACATCGGGCAGCTACCACCACCGACGGAGTCCAAGCTTCATATGTTAAGTTCATTATTGCACTTACATTTTTAATAAACACCAGTTTTTAATATAATTCTCTCTGGCCGTATTACTATCCTGACGTGGGGGAACTCCATCTTCCACACCACGGGATCCAAGTGGCCCCACGAGTGACAGGAAATGAGGCTTGCCCAGGGAGGATGCGTAATTGCGTATTCATAGGACTCTATTGGGACATTGACTTACACATGACCGTGTAGTCACCATTATTAATCATTAATCACCCATTATTTGATCTTTCCCTTACCATCAATCATTGCATTGAGCTTCGTGCGACTCCTTGAACACACTGTTCTAACAACTGCATTGTACATTTCATGGTACGTCTTTCCCCTCACTCCTGCTCATATACCAACTTGTAGATTATATGTTATCCTCATTTGCATAGTGTATTTCACTTCTTTCCCAATCTTGGTGATAGTATAGAAATATTAAAGTGTACTACTTACTAACACTGCATGTGTGCATTGAACTCCGGATGGTATCGTTTACAGTCTTCCTCTACGCTGAGCCCTCGAATGATCTGCAGCTGATTGCTTCGGTATATGAGGCTGTAAGTTCTCGCCTTCACGGGGGGAAGTCCCACAGAACCGGCACTGTGCACAGAGAAATACGTTTTTTTAAAAAGCAGATATTTATAAAGCACAAGTATTCACAGACTCCCAATATCAAGTTTATCCTCGTCCGGCTACACTAGAAGCAGGATCACCTTGCAGCGCAATGGTCCCCGCTAATGCTTCCGTTATTTAATGCTGGGAACGCAGCTCACACAGATCGTGGGACTTTTATGAGGGGTCTTCCTCACCGCATCAGCCGTCTTTAATGATTGTCACCTCCATCGTGAGGTCGTCCCGCGTCACTAAAAAATATTCTTCCTGCCAGCTGATGCCTGAGAGTAAGTGTAATACTTGTGTAATGTCACGCAATGCATTCTGGATCGACTCTTACGGATGTGGCCCGAATATAGTACGGCCTCGCACATAATATGATCCTAAAGTTTTGAAGTGTTGTTCTACATGGAACAATAAAAAGGTTTTAGGCTGGCGCATGTAATACGAGTACAGTTTTCGGAAGGACATTTTTAAGTAATACAATAGCAAGTTATAATGCGGGCCCATACGGTAACTTCTGCAAATAAAAATCGATGGTACCAGATAGTTTGATGTTAGGACGCCTACCCCGAGAGTGAGTTGGGTCGCTGTGGGTGGTTCTCTGAGGGCTTGGGGATGCGTGGGAAGAATTAATTCGCCGCCATAGTAAGGTTGTCTCTCATTAAATTGTCATATTTCTTATCTATTAATCCCTAGCGACTTAGATCAGTATGAAGTGACAACCACTTTTGATGTAGGTTGTGGGATCATTGCTCCATCTTTCATGAGGTCACTTGATTCACTTAGGATCCTGTCGTCGGCTTTCCTTGAGGTATTTTGTGTCATAACAACTACTCCACCCCCCCATCCTTATCTCTTGTTTTTATTGTTTTGGGCTATCTCCATTATGGTTTCCAAAGACAATGTCTCAAGTTTGGTAAGGTCTATATTGAACCTCCTTTGTGTTTAATAGTTGTTTCAAAATCCCTGTTACTGTTGTTAAAACCTTCTAAAATGTTCCCTTGCTCCCACTGATGATAAACGTTCACTTCTCTTTCAGATCTGAGTGTCTAAAGGTATCTGTTGTTGTCCTTTTTTTGGCCTAGTGCTTCTAAACCTTCTGGGCGCTTTGTTGCATTCGGTGAAAATTGTACTAATTTCCAGGCCGTTTTAAACCTCTCGTTAGGCGCTAGGCACTTTTATTTCTAGAGGGCCTGTGTGTCCCAATATTTTTTTCTCATGTTTTAGCTAATTTCAATTCTCGTTTGCTTGGTTCTTTCTATACTAGCGATATTGGCATCGATACCTCGTTGTTCGATATTGAAGTATTGACTAACTTCGACGGCAATTTTAAATTAAAAATTGCTGTTGTCTCTCTTATTTTGTGAATTTGTTTTTGTTTTGTTTTTTTTCAAGTGAAATATGTGGCCCAAAAGGTTTCCGTAGGCCCTAGGCACTGTGCACTAGTTGGCCTATTGTATAAAGCGGCCCTGACTAAGTCCTGCTGATCGCATCTTTTCTCAAGAAGAACCTTTTGAGGGTCGTTGCCTATACATTTTTGGCATCAATGAAATAAACGAAACCCACTACCGGTCTGTCGAGCAAAGTTTTAATCCTTTGCTATAATTGATTTTCAATTGGTGTTAATTCCTTTTTTGCTAATTAAAAACCAAGCAGGGTTACTACACATGGTTTAATAATGTCTACTATTTTCTATTTATATTCTCAATCCGGGGAGCATAAAGGGAGAAAGACAAAACACAAGAAATCTAAGTGCAGATGAAGTTCAAAGATAGTCCTATGTCAGCTATGTTCCTTGGCTCTTATGTCACGCCTACTCACAAGCTTAAATGTTTACAAGGCAGATTCCATAAACTGTGGCAAAACTGTTTCCTTTAAGTATCAGATCAGATACACACCACCGGAGAGTACAGGAGAGATAGCCTCAGTAAGGAGAGACGCGATCCATATCACATATCATGAGTATATAAAGTTTTACTGTTTAAAGATATAAAAACGCACTACAATAATCAATAAAATCAGGCACATAACCACTATCATGTGTAATGGGAGACGTCGCTCGATAGTTGCCCGCTCACCCACGGCGCTCGTTTAGACAGCCGTCACTCGTGGAACCCTCTGCGACCGGTAGCCCTGCCTGCTTGATGTTTGCAGTCCTCGTGCTCCGTCGCGTCTCAAGGTCGGCGCACTGTTCCGGTCCAGCTTCCAGGCTCGCAAACTTGGCAGGCGTCTCCTAGTCTCTCCGTTACAAACAGTGTACTCCCCACTCACACGTTTTCCCTTCCCCATCTCAGGTCACGGCTGTCATCAGGAGGTTCTATTGAAATCTGTGTTAATTATACGTTGAAACCGGACCAATCCCTAACAGAGCGGAAACGCTATGACAGCATCTAAACAGCATTATCTGATTCATCACAGCAAATGTAGCTTGTCACCATCACACCAGAGGTTTTAAACCTCCTGAAGCACCCACACCGATTCATTGGACCTGGGGAAGCATGAGGATTCTGAAAATGCGTTGCTCTCATCTGGTTGGGACTTTTGATACCTGCACTGCCACCGTAGCTCTCCTGGTTTGGCTCCTTTCCAGCTGCGTCCAGTCCATTGAATACAGGACGCGTCCATCGTGCGCCGTAGTGATCCTGGATTCTAATGTTGCCGAAGTGATAAAACATATGTTGAGTTCTTGCATACCTTTTGTGCATTAAATATATCTGCTTTTTCCAAAAACTTATTCTCTGTGCACATTGCCTTGTTTTGTGGGACTTCCCCGTGACTGGGAGAACTTACAGCCTCCATATACAAGCAATCAGTCTGCAGACCCATTCGAGGCTCAGCTGTCAGAGGACACTGAAAGATACCATCTATAGGTTCCATGTTACACATCAGGGTAAGTAGTACCTTATAACTATATCTATACTATCACCACCATTGTATCCAACCTGTTTCTTCTTTCTTACATCTGTGTGTTTTCTCACTACTGTGATTCGTTGCCTGATACATATCTATCCGATTAATTATTGGTTTTATATTCCATCTTGAATATATTCCTATTCCTTGGTTTTTAGAAATTGTCCCTTATTTTACTCTTTTTTCTACTTGGGGAATCCTGAAGTTTCTTTTTGGGTGAGCATCAGATTGGACTGTTCCATTGCACAATATTTTTGGTCATGTACGGGTCCGTCTCTCTTCATGGTAGTATTGTACCCTTTTATTTTTCTATTCCAATCAAAGAGCACCTTAGAATCGTCCTTGCCATAATTTTTTTTAAACACAATACATATAAAAAAACAAATACCATATTATAAAAAAATAACCCAAGCATTATAAACAAAACAGCCCGATACATAATAAAAAAAAAAACAACGCCAGTATTAAAAATCCCCCATACATCAAAAATCACACCCACCCCCCCAATACATATAAAACAACAACTTACCTTGTGGATGGTCAGGCCGGTCCGGTGCTTGCGGGAGCCCGCGCTGGTCACTGCAAGTGGGCCCAACCTCTGACCAGGCCGGCTCGGTCACGTCTTCTCGCGGCGGGCCCAGCTCTCCCTGAGCTGCCATGCCTCTATTCTGTCCCCACGCGACTTCAATGCTGGTGGACGTACGGCCTCTCTGACGTCAGCTCGCGCCGAAGTGAGTGGGGCTTCAACTTCCAGTGCATGTCGGCATGAGAGGGAGCCCGCCTCATGATGTCAGAGGGCCCCGTCGCAGACAAGTGAGGGGCCTGCAAGCTGGGGAGGACGCGTGAGCCGGCCTGGCCATGGTCAGGCCCAAACCTGCAGCACCTCCGGTTGGTCCCCCCCCCGCAAGCACTTGGCCCGGGACACCTGTCCCAGCTGTCCCCCCATTCGGCGGCCAGATTTGCAGTGCATTCCGTGCTTATTATGATACAAACGAATATCTGCGCATCTACAGAAGAAAGGTTTGTAGAAATGCCTTCAGTTTTCATCTTTTCATTAGGTTTAAACCCATCGAGATGAGGATCCTCTAGCACTAGAGAGGTTTCACAATACCATGGTGTAGTAATTACAAAGTCTCCGAGCTGCAAATCTTGGAGCAAACCAGTGAAAAAGGAACAGCACCAATGTGTATTAGAGAAAAAAGAATCCTTAAAAGCAATTGCTGTTTCCTTCCTAATCATCACTCAGCTCAAAACTTGGGGAAACCCCAGTGCAAAAAAACAGCACCATACTAATGAAAGAAAAGGAATCCTATTGAAAGCAGTTGGAGTTTCCCCAATGAAACCTGGTGCAATTCGTTTGCCCCTGGTTTTGCCCTAGGCTTTGCAGTACTTATAAATAACCACACCCCATGTTTGTCAATACACATGTCCAATTCACCACGTTCTGAAGTGAGGGGTTGTGTCGAGGTGAAGAGCAATGCTGAGGAAACTGGGAGAAAGGCGAGAACTAAAAAGATGGTGGAGAGCAGCTGGTGAATACCAGCAGAACTTCACGAGGTCTAGGAACATCTCCTACTCCTCCAACATCTGACAAAGTGCGCAAGCAGGTCCGTCTCAACATTAGCATCTCCCTCAGGCCATTAATAATCCGTTGAACTGCTTCTGGTGAATTGACTATTTAACGGATCCATGGCTGTTCTGACGATGTCTGATTATTACAAGCCAGCGTCCCTACTATCTCCTCGGGGAGATCCAGCACACAAGTTAAATAAACAACACAGATTCCTGCAAGTTCTAAGAACCCCACCCAAAATACCACATAACATATATATCACTGGGCCACACAGTGTTATTGCACTGCTGCCATGATCCGCAAGCCGGGAGATTGTCCCGGCTTGCTAGTGGCCGCCCTCGGCGTGCCGCGCGTCACAGACGCGCGTCCGCGTCATCGGACGTGCGCCCCCTGCCACGCGCGTCCCACCAGGGCTCCCGAGGGAGCCCTGGTGTCCCGCGATGTGGGGGACGGCGGGCAGGGGGTTCCGGGTGAACCCGGCGGACCCGGGCAGCGGATGGGTAGGCTCCCCGATCGGAGGGCGCTCTTCCGCTGCTGCTTCGGCCGCGCCCTTCACTCCTCACGGCGCGCGTCCAGCTACTGCTGCTGCGGCCGAGAACTGGCAATGCTCTAATAAACTCGTCGCAGCAGTATATATATATATAATATATAGATATATCTATATACGGCACCTGTAACTATTTTCCTGTATGTTCATTTGCATGTCCTTAGACGGTCTGCAACCTGTCTTTCACGAAGCGCCCAGCCACAGCACTTCCACTGCAGCAGGATTTCTGGGAAATGACTGCAAAGTGAGACACAGTGGCCACTTTGTTCTCAAGCTCATATGACAACGAGCAACCCTTAAGCCAATGCAGCTGCTTTTAAAAAAACACAGCTTTTTACGCATAGGCTGGGTGAGATGCATAGCCAGTGAACCCACTCAAAGACAAAGTTTCAACGACCCCTTGCTGCAGTGGAAGTGCTGTGTGCTGTGCGATAATGGGGACAGACAGGTTGCAGACATGTCTAAGACATGCAAATGAACATACAGTAATATTTACAGTTGCCTTTATGCTTTACTGTGGAGGGTTTTGTCACTTTTTTTAAACCCACCATCAACCTTAAAAGTGTGTCTATATACATATATATACCCCCCTGAAGAGGTCCCTCTATAGGATGAACCGATTAGGTTAATAACACTACTACTACACTTAGTCCTATCCTCCTACCACAACCGACCGGAAACGCACACGTACATGACAATCCACTCCTGCAGGTGTAAGAACTTAGCACCTTTTGTGCAATACCATTTACTATCGCCGCCCTCCATTAAGCCAACGAACTCAGACCGGTGTCTGACGTCATTCTCCCGTGTATCGTGTGAGATTTGGAGAGGTTGGGATCAAGAGAGCAGAGGCACACATAGGTGTTTGGAAGCAACTCAAATCTGGGCGTTCCACGTGGATCCAGAAGAAGCATAGACCCAACACTGCGTCTTGGAGAGGACTTTATTCCTACATTTCTTTTAAAATCTGCTACTTTGTTAAAGTAGCTGTCCTTTGTTTGGCGTGATAGACTATTACAAACATACTTCACCATACTGGAACTGTTCTATTTTATTTCACCGTTCCAACTATCCATTTCCACCCATTGAAACTTTCATTGATATTTCATATATTAACTTTATCTAGTTAATTAACTTGAATCTGCGCCTGTGTGTTTTTCCTCCATATATATACTATATACTATATATATATAGATATATATATTATATAATAGATATATTATATCTATATAAGATATATAATGATAATGTGTCAAAAGAGTGTTACGGGACGTGGCTACATGTATACAACAAAAAACAAAAAAGCCCAGAGCTGCAGCCAATCTGACAAACTATACTGTGAAATACCTATATTCTGTTTAAAAAGTGTCATTTAGTAAACCTTTGGCAAAGCATTTTAAGCCTACGAGCCACAATCAAGTGCATGACCAATATCACCTGTCCTATACACAACACTAACTGATTAAAATTCTTATTTACCTCTATAGTCGAGGAAGAATGATCTGGGCTTCTTTGTTTTTTTTTGTATGCACTTGATCTTAACAGTTTATATTATATCGCCTATAAAAAAGCATATCATGCATTTTTAAAAAATATGAAGAACTGAGCACCAGCCCCTGCCATGGGCAATCTCCGCTAAAAACTCTGCTGATTTCGCCTGTTTACGAAGACTGTCTAGTATTAAACTATCTATTGCAGTGTAATAAGAGAGGGTTCTGAAATTATAAAGTCGTTTAAGTTTCTGTGGATGTACGTACGTATTGTATGTACATATGTAAAGCTCTATTTTAATCTGCAATATTTAACCTCTGTACCTAAGGTTTACCGTTATTAACATCCCATGGTGTGGGCAATACTGAAATGTAAGCGCTGTCGCAACGCGAGCTGAAATTGTATATGCAGCAGCATCTCTGTAGTAATCTTAGTCGTGCCATTTTCAGGTATGTCTGTGTCGGCCTGCACAGAATGAATCATTAATGGAGCAAGTGGGAGGTGCTGGGGGCGGATTTACATTTGCATATTACACAGGTCTATGTGTAAGATATGTACGGCTTGTGTTACTTTTCTTGAGTTTTTCTACGTCGTTTTTTCTCCGCAACCTTAACGCCGGTGTAGTCCTTTATTTTTGCGGGCTGACTTCTAGTGCAGCATCGGACAATTCTGCAAACTGTTAGAAATTCGCTATATAAACATCTTGTTTCAAGGCGGGGGGGGGGGGGGGTGGAAAGGTTTTTTTTTTAAGTATTTTTTAAACTTAAATGTGTCAGCACACAACTATTTCTGATACTGACCTACTGAGAATAAGCTGCACTGGGGTCCCCGCAACTTCCCTAGCTTTACTCAGCATGAGAAGCTATCATGAGTCGTACAGAAGAAATAGTAGTGTAAGCAGGCCCTTTCCCTCTCCGCACTGCATTGCTGAAGTCACTTTTCCCTCAAATTGCTTACGCACCTACAACAGAACTAAAGAGGCCATCCAAGCAGCTTAAAAAGAAATACATAAAAATGTTTGTCTTATACATCAGCATTTGATTACTTTACTGAAAACTATTCCTAAGCTGCCGATCGATAGTTTTCTCCCGTATCGTCAGCAATCCCTGTTTCCCAGGGGATCACTACCGCGGATTTGCCGTTTCAAATCAATCCTTCAGTCAGTGGTACTCGCAGCTACAATGTATTCTAAGGCCAACGTCCTGCTAGCGTGGCACTATAATGCGTTCCTCAATGAGACGACCATAGAGTTGACGTGTCGGTGCGCGGGCGATTTTTTGCGTACAAAATTGATTTGTTTTCCGCGTTGATTGGACGGGTTATGTTGAGCAGTTCTGGCCAATGAGTGGCGAACCAGCTCCGTGACGTTGCCTCCGTTCCTCCCTGACGTTCTCTCCCTAGGCACACATCACCTCCGTCGGGCGCGCCTAACATTATCATTTTTGTTGGCATGTTTACAGCTCAACCTGCTGGGACATTGGTGCAACTGCTGTGAAGCGCTATGTACATTAATGGTGCAATACAAATAAAGAACAATACATCCATACATACATAATACATACATACATACATACCGACGAGATACATACAAATGAATCACAAAGCAGAAGTGTTACAAGATCTTTGCACTGCTGGGAGGTGGGATAAGCCTGGTATAGAAATTAAACAGGATGCTCATTACTTAAAACTTACAAAGGCATTAAGAGTTAAAGTACAAGAAAATGGGAGTTATCGAATACTACAGACTGATTGTTTCTTTAAAGCGCACATGTAATGGTTTGCTTGATTGCTTCCTTTAAAAAATTCAAGGAGAGAAAGAAGGGGGTAGATGAAGACATTTGTCGACACCATGCTATACAAGATGAGTAGAGCTGTTGTTTTCACCTATCCATATTCCCCTTTCTTTCAAAACAAACATAGGTACCAGTAGCTACGCAGGGGGCAGCAGAGAGGAGTTATTTGTGTTGCTACAAGAAAAGGTGAACCCCCTGAATACTGCACGGGCACTGAAATAGGGGGCAGGTGGTGTAATTAGGAGAAAATGGACACTGTTTACTGATAACATGGTGGCACTGGGAACTAAAATACAGCATGAGACAATATAGGTCAATGAAAACACAACATTTTAACGCTGATAAGTAAATTGGGCACTGCGCGGAACACTTGGGGTTTCGTGTAATTAATTAACATGAAAAGATGAAACGAAAGCTTGTGGGATGAGAGGCAAGACTTCGGGGTTAGTTTGGAGGCTGAGACAAGGGGTTGTTGGCTTGGGGCCTGAGACAAGCAGAAGTCCCTGGGAGAAGAGGAATGATTACGTTGCCAAAAATTCTGGGTCTGTCAGTTTGAGCTGTGTTTCCGTCCAGGAATTGCTATGTCAGTCATGTACTGTATGCTAATTGTCCTAGAATGTTGTGTCAACGGAATTGTCTCAGATTTTGTTCGTGCTGATCTGCTGGCTAAAAACCTAACATCGGAGAGCAAACCTTTGCT